>CM029012.1:246233345-246420518 GCA_016801055.1 Panax notoginseng
TAATCAAATAGTCATCTTTGCACTACAGGCCAAATATATCATCAGTTGGTCATGTTCACCTCAACACCTGTTCATCTTTGCACTACGGGCCAAAGATATTCATCATAAAATTATCAATCTTTGCACTACAGGCCAAAGATATTCAGTAACATCATCATTTAGACTGAGGATGATGAAAAATATTTTAAAGAAAACGAATCCATGAAGCAAAATAACAAATATTAAGGATTCGTATTTCGATTTATCCATGTCCAAAAATACCTTATCATAGTGAAGTAAAATTCAAGAATGATCAAAACATGGATACAATCAAAGCTAGTATCCAGAATAGATATTTGGAAAAAGAAGGAAATTTCATTTTTCGGTGAATAGTAACTCGTGAATAGTAACTCATGAATAGTAACCCCGACATGAAAAGTTCCAAATTTGATAAAAAGTTCAGATCAATACTTCGGCATAATGATATTGAAGAAAATAATATCATTAAAAAAAAATAACATCCCTTACCTCGGAAAGACGGTACTTCTGACTGGAATACTAGATATAGTGCTGAAGGAAACTTGCACCGTATAGCAACACTCAAAGTATCAAATACTCACAAGAATACGCTCGTTATAGAGAGAGAAATAGAGAGAAACTTGTGTTTCTGGTGTGATTTTCAATTCTAACCTAAGCACCCTATTTATAGGAAAATGCTTAGAACACCAAAGCAGAAAATTTAATATAATAATAATATATTTATCAAATTTTCCTTAGCCCACCTCTAGACATCTGATCTCAGCCCATTTATATCACATGCTAGCCCACTTAAAATGTCAAAAATATTTTTCTTCAAAATAATAAATAAAACTTCCAAAAATCAATTATTTCGGACTTCAGAACTTCAATAATTCATAATAAATAGCCCTTTTATCAGAAAATTTGAATCTCGTGAGTTTTTATAGAAATTCAATTCTATACAACTTTGCAGAAGAAAGTTTTTTCAAATTCCAAACAGAAATTGACCGAAATTCACAAACGGGCGATTTTATAGTCAATAATAAATTTTCGGTCAAGAATTATGTCCACCAACACACAAAACATGTGTTAATCATTTAATGCCACAAAAATACTCTTCCTCCTCATATACTCATATATCCCACATTCATTGTAAAAATACCACCATCAATATATTATTAAAATAATATATTTAAATGAATTATTTTATCAGAAAAAGATAAAATTTAATTTTCAACAATTGTCACATTAAAATTTTTCTCTATCTATATCCACATAAAATCACTATTTTCCTCGTCATATAAATCAATAATTAATTATACACAAATAATATTACAGAATCACAGTACTAGCAACCAGGCCGTTCCCAGGAAAGAGGGGGCTTTCCAATAAGGATCTCTCCTTACTGGCGCGCAATTAGATGACCAAACCTCTCCTTAGACAGAACTTTCTAGACATTGCCAATAATGTTATCTAATAATATTATTCAGATAATATGAATTATTGCTCCGATAATAAAAAATACTGCGTAGTGACAATTATTGAAACAACAGTAATATAAAATATCAACGCAGCAATTATTGAATCAATAAAATACAATATTGAACAGTAATTACTGTAACAATTATTGAGTAGTGCCTTCTTACGTAAGAATCAATAATTGGTGCAATACCGTGTGCTACGCGTATTACCGTGTTTTAAACCATCGGTATTCCAACAGTATTAATGGTAACAACTACGCCGTTATTTATAAACAACTTATTTTTGTCGTTTTCTTCATCCAATCGTTTTCTGTTATGGGGCCCACACAAGGCTGCGCCGTCGTACGAATATTCTCCGACAACAAGAATATTCCACGACCAAACAAATATTTCCCGACAACAATGAATATTTTATAACCACTTTTTATTTAAAATATTTGCGCATTTTACCCATAACTAACCACATTAATCAAATCAACTCTTACTATTTCAGAATAATAAATAGAGGAAATTAAATTTCATTTATTAATAATTTGGGGTCTTACAACCTCCCCTCCTTATGAAATTTCGTCCTCGAAATTGACATACGTACCTGGTGTTTCGAAAAGATGAGGATACCTCGCTTTCATTTCCGTTTCTAACTCCCAGGTCATTTCCTCAATAGCATGGTTTCTCCACAAAAACTTTAACTTGTGGTATGACCTTCGTGCGTAGGACATGCTCCTTTTTATCCATTATCTTGACAGGTACCTCCTCGTACGTTAAGTCTTCAGCTATCTCGTCCGGTTCTAACTCAATAACATGGTTCGGGTCTTTCACATATTTACGAAGCACAGATATATGAAAAACATTATGAACACGAGACATACTTGGAGGTAACGCAAGTCTATAGGCCACATTTCCTACTCGGTCAAGAATCTGAAATGGACCAATAAATCGTGGATTGAGCTTTTCTCTCTTTCCAAATCTTGTAACTCCTTTCCATGGAGCTACACGTAATAATACATGATCCCCAATGTCAAATTCCACGTCCTTTCGATGAAGATCCACATAACTCTTTTGTCGATCCTGTGCCGTTTGTATACGTTGTCGAATCGTTTGGATCTTCTCTGTAGTCATTCGTACCAACTCTGGTCCCAACAACGTTGCTTCTCCCACCTCATCCCAACATACTAGAGAGCGACACTTTCGTCCATACAATGCTTCAAAGGGAGCCACACCTATACTTGCCTGATAACTGTTGTTGTAGGAGAATTCCACCAATGGTAGGTACTTATCCCAACTTCCTTTGAAATCTAGGACACAAAGTCTTAATAAATCTTCAAGAGTTTGAATAGTCCTCTCTGATTGCCCGTCCGTTTGAGGATGGTATGCCGAACTGAACCGTAAATCCGTGCCCATAGCTTTTTGCAAGCTAACCCAAAATCTTGAAGTGAATCTTGGGTCACGATCCGAAACTATGGATACTGGCATGCCATGCAACCTTACAATCTCATTCACGTACATACTAGCAAGACGTTCAAGGGAATAAGTCTCCCGTATCGGCAAGAAATGAGCAGACTTGGTTAATCTATCAACTATAACCCAAATAGCATTTATACCTTGAGAAACCGTGGGAAGACCCGTAACGAAATCCATGGTAATGTGTTCCCACTTCCATTTCGGAATCTCAAGTGGTTGCAATGGACCCTTTGGTACTTGATGCTCCGCCTTTACACGTTGACAAGTTAAACACCTCGAGATAAACTTTGCAATCTCTCTCTTCATATTGTTCCACCAAAATGTATGTCGAAGATCACGATACATTTTAGTACTTCCAGGATGGATTGCAAATGGTGTATTGTGTGCCTCCATCATGATCTTGTACTTTAAATCAGAATCGTTAGGAACACAAAGTCTGGAGTGGACTCAAAGTATTCCTTCTTCATCGATTCTTGCTTCTAGAATAGCACCTTCTTGCACTTTCTTCTTCATACGCATCAGCTCCGGGTCTGTAGCTTGAGCAACTTTAACTTTATCGATTAAAGTTGGTTCTACGCGTATACTTGACATCATCGCACTCGTTCCTACATATGATCTTCTACTCAACGCGTCAGCTACCACGTTTGCTTTTCCAGGATGGTATTGAATAGTGTGGTCGTAATCTTTCAACAGCTCGAGCCAACGTCGTTGCCGCATATTGAGTTCTTTTTGAGTGAAGAAATATTTGAGGCTTTTATGGTCTGAATATATCTCCACCTTCTCCCCATATAGATAGTGCCTCCAGATCTTTAGTGCGAAAACGACTGCTGCCAACTCTAGATCATGAGTAGGATAATTCCTCTCATATTCTTTAAGTTGTCGCGAGGCATAGGCTATGACTTTCCCACGTTGCATGAGAACACATCCTAACCCTTTGCCTGAAGCATCGCTGTAGATAACAAATCCATCCGAACCAGATGGTATTGTCAGAACAGGTGCCGAAATGAGTCTCCTCTTAAGCTCTTGGAAACTCTTCTCGCATTCTTCGCTCCATACGAATTTGATATCCTTCCGAGTCAGCTGAGTTAACGGGGTAGCGATTCGAGAAAACCCTTCTACGAATCTCCGATAATAACCAGCTAAGCCTAGAAAGCTACGTACATCGGTCACCGTCTTCGGTTGCTCCCAGCTTTGTATTGCTTCAATCTTCGCCGGGTCATAGATACTCCATGTTTTGACACCACGTGCCCTAGAAATGCTACTTCCTCAAGCCAGAACTCGCATTTCTTCAACTTAGCATATAACTTGTTTTCACGCAGCCTTTGGAGTACCAGCTTCAAATGGTGCTCATGATCTTCACGGCTTTTGGAATATATGAGGATGTCATCAATAAAGACAACAACGAACTGATCCAAATAATCCTTGAATACTCGGTTCATCATATCCATGAAAGCCGCAGGAGCATTAGTCAATCCAAAAGACATGACTAAGAATTCATAATGCCCATACCGAGTTCTAAAGGCAGTATTCGGAATATCCTCAGTTTTAACCTTCAGCTGATGATATCCAGAACGAAGATCGATTTTTGAAAAGAATTGTGCTCCTTGTAACTGGTCAAACAGGTCATCAATACGAGGTAGCGGATACCTATTCTTGATGGTGACATGGTTTAATTCCCGATAATCGATACAAAGTCGCATACTCCCGTCTTTCTTCTTTACAAATAAAACAGGAGCACCCCAAGGAGATGTACTAGGACGAATGAAACCGATGTCCAACAACTCTTGTAGTTGGACTTTTAACTCCCTGAAGTTCAATAGGAGCCATTCGATATGGGGTTTTAGAAATAGGCTTTGTACCAGGTTCAAGATCAATAAAGAATTCAACTTCACGTTCCGGGGTAGACCGGAAGTTCTTCAGGAAATACGTCAGAAAAGTTACTAACAACAGGAATATTATTCAAATTTGACGTGTCTTTATTCAAATCCATAACATGGGCTAAGAAAGCTTGACATCCGTTTTTCAATAAACGAATAGCTTTATGACTTGATATGACAGTGATTGATTTTAATGGCTTTGTTGCTTGAATTCGAACAACAGGTTGATTAGGAATATGAAAACTAATCACCTTACGAAAACAATCAATTTTGGCATGATGAGTAGTTAACCAATCAATTCCTAAAATCACGTCAAATGCAAGTATCTTTAAAGAGATAAGGTCAACAGGTAAGGTGATGGTACCAACTTGGATCAAACATGATTTATAAACAGTGGATGTGATGAAAGTTTCCCCTAACGGAGTCTCCACAGATAAATCAAAGTCTAATTTCTCCGGAGTCAAGTTTAAACGTTGAGCACAAGCAGGAGAAATAAATGAATGGGTAGCACCGGTATCTAGTAAGGTATAAACTTCACATGAATTTATGATTAGCTTACCCGTGATCACCTCGTTTGGGTTCCTCGCATGTTGACCAGTCACGACAAACGCTCTTCCAGGAACCGTTGACTTTGACTTTTCTGGGGCAGCCTTTTTGAGTCACCGTCCCCGCTGAACTTGGTTTCGCTATCATACAATCTCGAGCGATATGTCCTTCCTTTCCACAATTATAGCATACCTTGAACTGTTGTGGACAGTTTGGGCTGATATCCCTCTTTTTCCACATTTATAGCATATGACCGTGGTCGTTCTCCTCCCTTGGAACTAGTTGCTGCTGGTGCTGACGTCTTCGTATTGTCATTGTTGAATCTCCTCTTTTTAAAATCTCCTCCCGACTCGCTTCTTCTATTTTCATAGCCACGATTACCACCAGAGTGGTTGCCGTTCTTGTCTGTATTTTTCTTTCTCTCGCTGATTATCATTGTTCTGATGACTGTTGTCACCGATATGATCCTGGTTGTGGTCCCTCGGTTGACCGTACTCGTTATCTCGCTCTAATAATTGAGCCCTGTTGACAACATCTGAATAGAGAGAAAATTTATGAGAAATGAGATATTGACGTATGTCGGGTTTCAAACCTCTCAGAAAACATCCGCGTCATTCGTTCCTCATTCTCCACCAAATGAGGTGCAAACCTAGACAACTCCGCAAACTTCGCCTCGTACTGGGACACAGTCATGTTATTCTGCTCCAATCTAATAAACTCTACCTCCTTCATATGACGAATACTTTCAGGAAAGTACTTGTCATTGAATAGCTTCTGAAATATCTCCCAAGACATGCTGAGTGCAGCTGGATGGGTCCGCTTCACAGATTTCCACCAGTAGTCTGCCTCGCCACGGAACATAAAGGTGGCAAATGGAACCTTCTGTTCCTCCGTGCATCCCAAGACATCAAATATCTTGGTAATTTGCTTGAACCATGTCTCCGCCTTAATCGGATCCGGCTTTCCCCAGAATTCTGGTGGTCCCAACTCTTTGAACTGCTTGGCTGTGACCAGCTGTGCGTTGCCATTGTTTCTTCCTATATTTTGAACAGAATCTCCTTCGTCTGGTTTTGCATGAATCGCAAAAAGCTTCTAAACATCTCATCGTTCACCGTCTGCTCAGTGGTGTTGTTCACAGGAGGAACATTGCCAGCCTGTTGCACGTTCTCCTCGTTGTGAGTACATGTGTCTCCACGGTTTCATTTACTCCACTGTTAACATTCTCAGTCGACATTCTCAAATACTGCCATAAAACAAGGGTTAATTTAACAAATTAACAAATCACATAATATCCCTATATTATGACCAACCAACAAATAAGCTTAGGTAGGACACACTAGCGAAGGATTTACTCGTCTCTCCCCTCCTAGTTCTATTCCCCGATCTCCGCCAGAGATCATATCCCTAAGCTCTGATACCAACTGTGACGCCCCCAAAACAGGTATACAACACCTATTCTGAGTCGTCAATAACATGGTACAGAAACAACTACAACTTTATTAATACAACATAAAAACTGTGAGTGTAAATATAAATATTGTCATCTAGACAATATTCACACTCAAATAAGTCCTCATTACAATTATTGGAATAATATTTTACAAAAAAAATAGTGAGGACTACTAAAACAACTTCCTAGAACCTTCATTCCATACCCCGACTAGTACATGCTACATTCTCGCCTTCTGAGAAGAAAATGGAACAACAAGGAAAAGGGTGAGCTCAACTAGCCAAGTAAAGAATATTATGACTAAGATAATATACAACAAATTATCGTTAGTCTTCAACAGGAAAAATTTTAATAGAATACAATAGACAACAAGTTTTAATTCAATATTCGCAGCGGAAAATAATAATTCATAGAGAAGTTACGTAGAGAATGAAATCTACGATTATTATGAATTTAAAAGTCCATCATCAATATTTTTTCCCTGTAACATCAATCAATAAATATCTTGAATCAAATAGTCATCTTTGCACTACAGGCCAAAGATATTCATCAGTTGGTCATGTTCACCTCAACACCTGTTCATCTTTGCACTACGGGCCAAAGATATTCATCATAAAATCATCAATCTTTGTACTAAGGCCAAAGATATTCAGTAACATCATCATTTAGACTGAGGATGATGAAAATATTTTAAAGAAAACGAATCCAGTGAAGCAAAATAACAAATATTAAGGATTCGTATTTCGATTTATCCATGTCCAAAAATACCTTATCATAGTGAAGTAAAATTCAAGAATGATCAAAACATGGATACAATCAAAGCTAGTATCCAGAATAGATATTTGGACGAAAAGAAGGAAATTTCATTTTTCGGTGAATAGTAACTCGTGAATAGTAACTCGTGAATAGTAACTCATGAATAGTAACCCCGACATGAAAAGTTCCAAATTTGATAAAAATTCAGATCAATACTTCGGCATAATGATATTGAAGAAAATAATATCATTAAAAAAAATAACATCCCTTACCTCGGAAAGACGGTACTTTGACTGGAATACTAGATATAGTGCTGAAGGAAACTTGCACCGTATAGCAACACTCAAAGTATCAAATACTCACAAGAATATGCTCGTTATAGAGAGAGAAATAGAGAGAAACTTGTGTTTCTGGTGTGATTTCAATTCTAACCTAAGCACCCTATTTATAGGAAAATGCTTAGAACACCAAAGGCAGAAAATTTAATATAATAATAATATAATTATCAAATTTTCCTTAGCCCACCTCTAGACATCTGATCTCAGCCCATTTATATCACATGCTAGCCCACTTAAATGCCAAAAAAACGTTTTTCTTCAAAATAATAAATAAAACTTCCAAAAATCAATTATTTCGGAACTTCAGAACTTCAATAATTCATAATAAATAGCCCTTTTATCAGAAAATTTGAATCTCGCGTGTTTTTATAGGAAATTCAATTCTCTACAACTTTGCAGAAGAAAGTTTTTCCAAATTCCAAACAGAAATTGACCGAAATTCACAAACGGACGATTTTATAGTCAATAATAAATTTTCGGTCAGCAACACACAAAACATGTGTTAATCATTTAATGCCACAAAAATACTCTTCCTCCTCATATACTCATATATCCCACATTCATTGTAAAAATACCACCATCAATATATTATTAAAATAATATATTTAAATGAATTATTTTATCAGAAAAAGATAAAATATTAATTTTCAACAATTGTCACATTAAAATTTTTCTCTATCTATATCCACATAAAATCACTATTTTCCTCGTCATATAAATCAATAATTAATTATACACAAATAATATTACAAAATTACAGTACTAGCAACCGGGCCGTTCCCAGGAAAGAGGGGGCTTTCCAATAAGGATCTCTCCTTCCTGGCGCGCAATTAGATGACCAAACCTCTCCTTAGACAGAACTTTCTAGACATTGCCAATAATGTTATCTAATAATATTATTTAGATAATATGAATTATTGCTCCGATAATAAAAAATACTGCGTAGTGACAATTATTGAAACAACAGTAATATAAAATATCAACGCAGCAATTATTGAATCAATAAAATACAATATTGAACAGTAATTACTGTAACAATTATTGAGTAGTGTCTTCTTACGTAAGAATCAATAATTGGTGCAATACCGTGTGCTACGCGTATTACCATGTTTTAACCACCGGGTATTCCAACAGTATTAATGGTAACAACTACACCGTTATTTATAAACAACTTATTTTTGTCGTTTTTTTCATCCAATCGTTTTCTGTTATGGGGCCCACACAAGGCTGCGCCGTCGTACGAATATTCTCCGACAACAAGAATATTCCACGACCAAACAAATATTCCCTGACAACAATGAATATTTTATAACCACTTGCTTATTTAAAAATATTTGCGTATTTTACCCATAACTTATCACATTAATCAAATCAACTCTTACTATTTCAGAATAATAAATAGAGGAAATTAAATTTTATTTATTAATAATTTGGGGTCTTACACGTATATTCATTAATGGTCATGATCATGCTAACAACTGTCCATCAATGCACTACGGGCCAATGAGGACTTTTACCACATCATTCGTAACATTACGGTCATGATTACACCGAATAATCCCTGGTCATAATCATACCAAGTCCATCTATGCACTACATCGATACGTAAAAAAAATAATGTGGTTCGGGTCGTCCACATATTTACGTAACATCGATACGTAAAAAAAATGTTCTGAACACACGACATGCTTGGCGGTAAAACGAGTCTATAAGCCACAGTTCCTACTCGGTCGAGGATTTTAAATGGGTCAATTACATCGAGGGTTGAGATTTCCTCCCTTTGTCAATTCGTGCTTCTAGAATAACGCCCTCTTGAACCTTCTTCTTCACATTCATCAGCTCCGGGTGTGTAGCTTGAACGGCTTTAACGTTATCGATTAAAGTCGATTTTACTCGTATATTCGTTATCTTCACGTGGGTTCGTATATTCGCACTTGTAACCGTATACGATCTTCTACACAACGCGTCAGCAACCACGTTCGCTTTTTCACGATGTTATTGAATGGTACGATCGTAATCTTCAACAGCTCGAGCCAACGTCTTTGGCGCATAATACGTTCGTTTTAGTTGAAGAAATATTTGAGGGTTTAAGAAATGGGTTTTGTACTAGAGTCAATATAAAATTTAATTTTACGCTCTGGGGTAGGCTAAGATGTCTTCAAGAATACGTCAAGAAATTTATTAACAATAGAAATATCGTTCAAAACTGTGACCCTCATCCAAGACTTGGATAACACGTCACATTGATACCTATCAACTTGCCATCGTCATTTACAACGTCTCCTACGGAAAGTCTAGCTTCGGTGCATTCCACACCAGGAAGTCAACAACGAAAGGAACGGAGATTTTTACTTATGGCTTGATATGACAAAGATTGACTTTAGTGGTTTGGTTACTTTGAATTTGCATAACAGATTGGTTAGGAATATGAAAGCTAACAACTTTACGAAAACATGATGAGCAGTTAACCAATCGTTTCTAAAAATCACATCAATGCAAGTATTTTCAAAGAGATAAGATCAACAGGTAACGTGAAAGTGTTGATTTGAACAAGATTTATAAATAGTGGAGGTAACAAAGGTTTCTCCCAACGGAATTTCAACAGAGAAATCAAAGTCTAACTTCTCCGGAGTTAAGTTCAAATATTGAACACAACTAGGTGAAATAAAAGAGTGAGTAGAACCGGTATCTAACACGGTATAGACTTCGCAAGAGTTTATGACTAACATACCCGTGATAATTTTATTCAGGTTCCTCGTCACGAAAAAAAAATGCTCTCTCTTAAACTACTGGCTTTGGCTTTTCTGGGACGGTCTTTGGTGCCTCCATCCTATCTGAACTTGTCTTCGGTGAACGACAAAATCGGGCTAAGTGACCTTCTCTTCCACAATTATAGCATGCTTTGGATGGCATCGCGCAGTTTGGACTGATGTGTCCCTCCCCTCCGCATTTGAAGCATATGATAGGTGGTCGTTCTCCTTCCTTAACAACGGGTGCTGGTGCTGACGTCTTTCCATCATTATTGAATTTCCTCTTCTTGAAATGTCCATTCTTATTATTTTGACCATGATTACCATTGAAGTGGTTACCATTTCTGGCATGTTGATTCCCTCCATGCTTATTGTCACCGCTTCGATGACTGCTCTCACTGGTATTATCATTTTGCTGACTGCTCTCTTTTGGTTGCGTTGACTCGTTATCGCGCTCCACTAACTGAGCCCTATTCACAATATCTGAATACAAAAACAGTTTATGAGAAATAAGATGTTGACGTATCTCAGGTTTCAAACCTCGCAAAAATATTCGCGTTATTTGCTCTTTATTATCTACCAAGTGGGACGCAAATCGGGACAACTCGGTAAACTTGGCTTCGTACTGCGACACGGTCATGTTGTTTTGCTCCAACTTGATAAATTCCACCTCCTTCATGTGACGAATACTTTCGGGAAAGTATTTGTCATTGAACAGTTCTTGGAACTTCTCCCAAGACATCTTGAGTGCGTCAGGCTGAGTACGTTTTACAGATTCCCACCAGTAATCTGCCTCTTCACGCAACATAAAGGTGGCAAAGGGAACCTTTTGCTCCTCGGAGCATCCCAAGACATCAAATATCTTGGTGATCTGCTTTAACCACGTCTCCGCCTTAAGTGGTTCTGGCTTTCCCAAAAACTCCGGTGGTCCTAGCTCCTTGAACTGCTTAGCGGTGACCGTCCGAGAGTTGCCAGTGTTTCCACCTGTATTTTGGATAGGAGCCGCTCCCACCCGTTGTTGCATGAATTACTCCTTGAACTGCTTAGCGGTGACCGTCCGAGAGTTATTTGTTGTTGCATGAATTGTATAAAGCCTTTGACCATCTCATCATTCACCATTTCATCGGTGTTATTATTTTCATGAGGATTATTGTCCTCTGGTTGCACATTACTCTGAGCATTGATCGTTGGTGATTCAATGGTCTCATGTGCTTCATTGTTTATCTCAACATTTTCGGATGCCATTTGCAAATACTGCAACAAAATAAGGGTTAATTAACATATAACATATTATCCATATACTTTGACCGACCAATTAAATACCAAATAAATTTAGGTAGGTCATACTAGCGAAGGAATTCCCCGTCTCTCCCCTCCTAGTTCTATTCTCACATCCTAGCCAGGGATCATATTCCTAAGCTCTGATACCAACTGTGACGCCCCCAAAATTAGGTATACATCACCCATCTTGGGTCGTCAGATACATAGTACAGAATACAAATACAACTTACTAATACAACTGTCGTGTACAATACGATAAAACATAAACTGTGAGTTTGACTACAAATATTATCTTTTAGAGAGTATTCATACTCAAAAGAAGTCCTCATTATATTTATTAACATACTATTACATAGAATAGTGAGGACTACTAACTAATACTATCATTCGAACCATCACTCCGTTCCCCGACTTGCCCCAGCTACGTTCTCATTTCCTGAAGAGAACAGTGAAAGAAAGGGTGAGCTCAACTAGCCCAGTAAGAAATATTATGACTAAGATAATGCAGAATAAATTATCATTAGCCTTCAACAATATTCAACAATATAATAGACATCAAGTTTAACTGCAGCGGAACAAGCAATCCATTAAAAGAGTCAAGTAGAAAATAAACTCTACTATCTTTTATGATTTAAAAGGTTTTTCAACACTGTGGTCGCTGGGACTCAGCTTAATAAAATAATCCACATCATCGAATCATCCCTGCACTACGGCCAAGGATATTCGTATATTCATTAATGGTCATGATCATGCCAACAACTGTCCATCATTGCACTACGGGCCAATGATGACTTTTACCACATCATTCGTAACATTACGGTCATGATTACACCGAATAATCCCTGGTCATAATCATACCAAGTCCATCTATGCACTACAGGCCACAGATGACTTTCAACATTTTATAAACATGAGGATGATGACAATGATATAAGAATTCAATAAAACAAGTTCAAGAATTAATTTATCTAGAAATTAATAACGTCCAAATTGTCAACATGATACTGCTTTGTAGAGTAAAATTCAAGAATGATCAGGAGAATATTTTCATGAATAGATACTAGATAAAGCGCAAATGTCAAGGATATTCCACAAATTTCATGGAGTATAGAAGTCAAAACTTAACCAACTGAGTACAATAAAGAATGGAATAACAAAAGAAATCACCATGCATGCGATAGACCGCACAGACAGGTTATTCCAACAGAATAATAAATAATGGAACCAGGTCCGGCGTAAACGCACAGACAGGATATTCCGACAGAATAATAAATAATGGAACCAGGTCCGGCGTAAACGCACAGACAGGATATTCCGACAGAATAATAAATAATGGAACCAGGTCCGGCGTAAAACACACAGACAGGATGTTCCAACAGAATAATAACAAGACGGAACCAGGTCCGGTGTAAAACACACAGACAGGATGTTCCAACAGAATAATAACAAGACGGAACCAGGTCCGATGTAAAACACACAGACAGGATGTTCCAACAGAATAATAGAAGAATGTCACCAAGTATAGGGTAGACCGCGTATACAGGTTATTCCAACAGAATAATAAGAAATGGAATAACAACAGTTCTCTTCATGAATAAGAAAGAATAACACCCCTTACCGTTTTAAAGAAGAGCTGAAGTAAGGAAGTAGTTAAGTAGCAGAATACTCTTCTTCTCTCTCTCTATAGTTTCTTTCTATAGTTTCTCTCTCTAGAGTTCAGTGAATTCGTAAGAAATAATGAAGGAATGAGCTGCTATTTATAGAAAAATAGAATGCATAGTAACTAATCCATGAACGGTCCAGATTGATTACTTTAATCTGACGGTCCATATTTAAAGAAAAATCTTTTAAATAAAATATAATATATTCTATTTATAGAATAACTTTAATAAAGTATTCTGTTTTATATAAAAAGATGTTTCTGTTTTATTACTTTAATAATACGAATAAAACAAAACGTCATTATCGCTAAATAATTCATATTATTAACTGACAATAATGGAATCAAACTGAGTGACTTCTCACATAAGCATTAATAATCAATACCGTGTGCTACTATGCAACCACACGTATTACTGTGCTTTTACTACCGAGTAGTTCAACAGTAACAATGGTAAAACTTTCGCTGTTATTTTCATAAAGTATTTTTGTCGTTTTCTCAATCCGACAATAATTCTGTTGTGGGGTCCACCAATGATTGTGTCGTACGAATATTCCCTGTTAAAACGAATATTCCCCGACCAATCGAATATTATATAACAACTTGCTTACTTTACAAAATTTATAAATAATACCCACAACTATAATATTATATCAAATCCACACCATAATTATTTCGAGAAAATTAAATATTTATTCATAAAATCTGGGGTCTCACACAACGCTTCGAATGGAGCCATGCCAATACTTGCTTGATAACTGTTGTTGTAGGAAAACTCCACCAATGGTAAGAACTTGTCCCAACTTCCCTTGAAATCAAGGACACAGAGTCTTAATAGATCTTCAAGAGTTTGAATAGTCATCTCCGACTGTCCGTCCGTCTGAGGATGATATGCCGAGCTAAATCGTAAATCTGTGCCCATAGCTTTCTGCAAACTAACCCAAAATCGTGAAGTGAATCTTGGGTCTCGATCAGAAACTATGGATACTGGCATACCATGTAGTCTTACAATCTCGTCTATGTACATACAAGCAAGACGTTCAAATGTATAAGTTTCTCGTATCGGTAAGAAATGAGCAGACTTGGTCAATCTATCAACAATGACCCAAATCGCATCTATACCTTAAGAAACCTTAGGAAGACCGGTAACGAAATCCATGGTAATGTGCTCTCACTTCCATTCTGGAATTTCAAGTGGTTGCAATGGACCTTTTGGCACTTGATGCTCCGCCTTGACTCGTTGACATGTTAGACATCTTGAGATAAACAGCGCTATCTCTCTCTTCATATTGCCCCACCAAAATGTATGTCGAAGATCATGATACATTTTGGTACTCCCAGGATGGATTGCAAACGTTGTGTTGTGCGCCTCCATCATGATTTTATACTTTAAATCAGGGTCGTTAGGAACACAAAGTCTGGAGTTGACTCGAAGTATTCCTTCTTCATCGATTCTTGCTTCTGGCATAGCACCTTCTTGCACTTTCTTCCTCATACGCATCAGCTCCAGGTCTGTAGCTTGAACAGCTTTAACTTTATCAATTAAAGTCAGTTCTACTCGTATATTCGCCATCATCACATGGGTCCCTGGAGTCTTTAACTCTATCTCCATCCTTTGCAAGTCACACAAAATGGGCCTTTGTGTTGACAATATCGCATTCGCACTTACATATGATCTTCTACTCAATACGTCAACTACCACATTTGCTTTTCCAGGATGGTATTGGATGGTATGATCATAATCTTTCAACAGTTCAAGCCAACGTCGTTGTCGCATGTTGAGTTCCATTTGAGTGAAGAAATATTTGAGGCTTTTATGATCCGTAAAGATCTCCATTTTTTTCCCATACAAGTAATGCCTCCAAATCTTTAGTGCGAAGACAACAGCTGCCAACTCTAGATCATGAGTAGGATAATTCTTCTCATATTCTTTGAGTTGTCGTGAGGCATATGCTATGACTTTCCCATGTTGCATGAGAACACATCCTAACCCTTTGCCCGAAGCATCACTATAGATGACAAATCCCTCCGAACCAGATGTTATTGTCAGAACAGGTGCTGAAATGAGTCTCCTTTTGAGTTCTTGAAAACTCTTCTCACATTCCTCGCTCCAACCGAACTTTGTATCTTTCCGAGTCAGCTGAGTTAGTGGAGTAGCGATTCGAGAAAACCTTTCTACGAATCTCCGATAATAACCAGCTAAGCCGAGAAAGCTACGTACTTCGGTCACTAATTTAGGTTGCTCCCAACTTTGAAAAGCTTCAATCTTTGCTGGGTCAACAGATATTCCATAACTTGATACCACGTGCCCAAGGAATGCTACTTCCTCAAGCCAGAACTACCATTTCTTCAACTTGGCATAAAGCTTGTATTCACGAAGCTTTTGGAGTATCAGCCTCAAGTGTTGCTCATGATCTTCACGACTTTTTGAATAAATAAGGATGTCATCAATAAAAACGACCACAAAGTGATCTAAATATTCCTTGAATACTCGGTTCATCATATCCATGAAAGCAGCAGGAGCATTGGTCAATCCAAAGGACATGACTAGGAATTCATAATGCCCGTACTGAGTTCTGAAAGCCGTCTTTGGAATGTCATCGGTTCTAATCTTCAATTGGTGATATCCGGAACGAAGATCAATCTTTGAAAAGAATTTGGCTCCTTGCAACTGGTCAAACAGGTCATCAATACGTGGCAATGGGTACCTATTTTTGATGGTGACATGATTCAACTCCTGATAATCAATACAAAGTCGCATACTCCGTCTTTCTTCTTCACGAATAGAACAGGAGCACCCCAAGGAGAAGTACTAGGACGAATAAAGCCAATGTCTAACAATTCCTGTAGTTGAGTATTTAACTCCTGAAGTTCAATAGGAGCCATTCGATATGGGGCTTTGGAAATGAGTTTTGTACCGGGTTCAAGGTCGATACAAAATTTAATTTCATGCTCTGGGGGTAGGCCAGGAAGTTCTTCAGAGAATACGTCAGGAAATTCATTAACAATAGAAATATCATTCAAAACTGACGTATTTTTGTTTAGATCTGTGACGTGGGCTAAGAAAGCTTGACATCCGTTTTTCAATAAACGAATAGCTTTATGGCTTGAGATGACCGTGATTGATTTTAATAGTTTTGTCGCTTGAATTCACATAATAGATTGTTTAGGAATATGAAAGCTAACAACCTTACGAAAATAATCAATTTAAGCATGGTGAGTAGTTAACCAATCAATTCCTAGAATCACGTCAAATGCAAGTATTTTTAATGAAATAAGATCGACAGGTAATGTAAAGGTACCGATTTGAAATAAACAAGACTTATAAATAGTGGATGTAATGAAGGTTTCTCCCAACGGAGTTTCTACAGATAAGTCAAAGTCTAATTTCTCCGTAGTCAAATTTAATCATTGAGCGCAAATAGGAGAAATAAAAGAATGGGTAGAACGGTATCAAATAAAGTATAGACTTCGCTATAGTTTATGATAAGCTTACCCGTGATGACCTCATTCGGGTTCCTTGATTTCTGGGAGGTCACAACAAACGCTCTCCCTTGCACTACCGGCTTTGATTTTTCTGGAATGGCCTTTGGTGCCTTCATCCTGGCTGAACTTGTCTTCGGTGAATGACAAAATCGGGCTAAGTGACCTTCTCTTCCACAATTATAGCATGCTTTGGACGGCATCGCGCAGTTTGGACTGATGTGTCCCTCCCCTCCGTATTTGAAGCATATGATAGGTGGTCGTTCTCCTTCCTTAACAACGGGTGCTGATGTTGACGTCTTTCCATCATTGTTGAATCTCCTCTTCTTGAAATGTCCATTCTTATTGTTTTGGCCCTGATTACCACCGAAGTGGTTACCATTTCTGGCCTGTTGATTTCCTCCACGCTTGTTGTCACCGCTTCGATGACTGCTCTCACTGGTATTATCATTTTGTCGGTTGCTCTCTTTTGGTTGCGTTGACTCGTTATCGCGCTCCACTAACTGAGCCCTATTTACAACATCTGAATACAAACACAGATTATAAGAAATAAGATGTTAACGTATCTTCGACTTTAAACCTCTTTAAAATATTCGCGTCATTCTCTCTTCATTATCCACCAAGTGGGATGCAAATCGAGACAACTCGGCAAACTTCACTTCGTACTGCGACACGGTCATATTTTTCTGGTCCAGCTTGATAAACTTCACCTCTTTCATGTGACGAATACTTTCAGAAAAGTACTTGTCGTTGAATAGCTCTTGAAACTTCTCCCAAGACATCTTGAGTGCGTCAGGCTGAGTACGTTTTACAGATTCTCACCAGTAATCTGCCTCTTCACGCAACATGAAGGTGGCGAAGGGAACCTTTTGCTCCTCGGAGCATCCCAAGACATCAAATATCTTGGTGATCTGCTTTATCCATGCTTCCACCTGAAGTGGTTTTGGCTCTCCAATAAACTACGTTGGCCCCAGCTCCTTAAACTGTTTAGCGGTGACCGTCCGAGAGTTTTCAGTGTTTTCACCTACATTTTGGCCAGGAGCCGCTCTCGCCTGCTGTTGCATGAATTGCATAAAGCCTCTGAACATTCTATCGTTCATCATTTGGTCAGTGTTGTTGTTTGCCTGAGGAATGTCGCCTTCCTGAGGCACATTATCCTGATTATTGATCTGTGGAGACTCAACGGTCTCCTGTGCTCCATTGCTATTCTCAACATTCTCGGATGTCATTTTTAGATACTGCCACAAAACAAAGATTAATTAACATATAACATATTATCCCTATACTTTGACCGACCACTTAAATACCAAATAAATTTAGGTAGGTCATACTAGCGAAGGAAATCCCCGTTTCTCCCCTCATAGTTCTAGTCTCACATCTTAGCCAGGGATCATATCCTTAAGCATTGATACCAACTGTGACGCCCCCAAAAATAGGTATACATCACCCATCTTGGATCGCCAGATACATGGTACAGAATTCAAATACAACTTACTAATACAACTGTCGTGTACAATACGACAAAACATAAACTGTTAGTTTGAATACAAATATTATCTACTAGAGAGTATACAAACTCAAAAGGAGTCCTCATTACAATTATTATCACACTATTTTACAGAATAGTGAGGACTACTAATGCTATCATCTGGACCATCACTCCGTTCCCCGACTCGTCCCAGCTATATTCTCATTTCCTGAAAAGAACAGTGAAAGAAAGGGTGAGCTCAACTAGCCCAGTAAGAAATATTATAACTAAGATAATGCAGAATAAATTATCATTAGTTTTCAACAATGATAAACTGATAAAATATAATAGACATCAAGTTTAACTGCAGCGGAACAAGCAATCCATTAAAAGAGTCAAGTAGAAATTAAAATCTACTATCTTTTATGATTTAAAAGGTTTTTCATCACTGTTATCGCTGAGACTCAGCTTAATAAATATTTCACATCATCGAATCACCCCTGCACTATGGCCAATGATATTCTTTAGTTAGGTCATATTATGACCGACCAATTAAATATCATGACCGATCAATTAAATATCATGCAAATAAACTTAGTTAGGTCATACTAGCGAAAGAATTCCCCGTCTCTCCCCTCCTAGTTCTATTCTCACATCTTAGCCAGGGATCATATCCCTAAGCTCTGATACCAACTGTGACGTCCCCAAAATTAGGTATACATCACCCATCTTGGGTCGCCAGATACATGGTACTGAATACAAATACAACTTAATAATATAACTGTCGTGTACAATACGACCAAACATAATCTGTGAGTTTGAATACAAATATTGTCTTCTAGAGAGTATTCATACTCAAAAGGAGTCCTCATTACAATTATTATCATACTATTTCACATAATAGTGAGGACTACTAATGCTATCCTCTGGACCATCACTCCGTTTCCCGACTCGTCCCAGCTATATTCTCATTTCCTGAAGAGAACAGTGAAAGAAAGGGTGAGCTCAACTAGCCCAGTAAGAAATATTATGACTAAGATAATGCAGAATAAATTATCATTAGCCTTCAACAATGTTAAACTGATAAAATATAATAGACATCAAGTTTAACTGCAGCGGAACACGCAATCCATTAAAAGAGTCAAATAGAAAATAAACTCTACTATCTTTTATGATTTAAAAGGTTTTTCAACATTGTGATCGCTGAGACTCAGCTTAATAAAATAATCCACATCATCGAATCACCCCTGCACTACGGCCAAGGATATTGGTGTATTCATTAATGGTCATGATCATGCCAACAACTGTCCATCAACGCACTACGGGCCAATGAGGACTTTTACCACATCATTTATAACATTACGGTCATGATTATACCGAATAATCCCTGGTCATAATCATACCAAGTCCATCTATGCACTACAGGCCACATATGACTTTTAACATTTTATAAACATGAGGATGATGACAATGATATAAGAATTCAATAAAACAAGTTCAAGAATTAATTTATCCAAAAATTAACAACGTCCAAATTGTCAACATGATACTGCTTTGTGGAGTAAAATTCAAGAATGCTTAGAAGAATATTTTCATGAAAAGATACTGGATGAAACACAATTATCAAGGATATTCCATAAATTTCATGGAGTATAGAAGTCAAAACTTAACCAACCGAGTATAATAAAGAATGGAATAACAAAAGAAATCACCATGCATACGATAGACCGCACAGACAGGTTATTCCCACAGAATAATAAATAATGGAACCAGGTCCGGCGTAAAATGCACAGACAGGATATTCCAACAGAATAATAATAAAGACGGAACCAAGTTCGGTGTAAAACACACAGACAGGATGTTCCAACAGAATAATAATAAAGACGGAACCAGGTCCGGTGTAAAACACACAGACAGGATGTTCCAACAGAATAATAACAAAGACGGAACCAGGTCCGGTGCAAAACACACGGACATGATGTTCCAACAGAATAATAATAAAGACGGAACCAGGTCCGGTGTAAAACACACGGACAGGATGTTCCAACAGAATAATAAAAGAATGTCACCAAGTATAGGGTAGACCGCGTATACAGGTTATTCCAACAGAATAATAAGAAATGGAATAACAAAAGTTCTCTTCATGAATAAGAAAGAATAACTCCCCTTACCGTTTTAAACAAGAGCTGAAATAAGGAAGTAGTTAAGTAGCAGAATACTCTTCTTCTCTCTCTCTATAGTTTCTCTCTCTAGAGTTCAGTGAATTCGTAAGAAATAATGAAGGAATGAGCTGCTATTTATAGAAAAATAGAATGCATAGTAACTAATCCATGAACGGTCCAGATTGATTACTTTAATCTGACGGTCCATATTTAAAGAAAAATATTTTAAATAAAATATAATATATTCTATTTATAGAATAACTTTAATAAAGTATTCTGTTTTATATAAAAAGATGTTTCTGTTTTATTACGTTAATAATACGAATAAAACAAAACGTCATTATCGCTAAATAATTCATATTATTAACTGACAATAATTAAATCATACTGAGTGACTTCTCACATAAGCATTAATAATCAATACCGTGTGTTACTATGCAACCACACGTATTACTGTACTTTTACTACCGAGTAGTTCAACAGTATCAATGGTAAAACTTCCGCCGTTATTTTTAATAAAATATTTTTATCGTTTTCTCAATCGGACAATAATTCCGTTGTGGGGTCCACCAATGATTGCGACGTTGTACGAATATTCCCTATTAAAACGAATATTCCCCGACCAATCGAATATTATATAACAACTTGCGTACTTTGCAAAATTTATAAATATTACCCACAACTATAACATTATATCAAATTAACTCCATAATATTCAAAAATGATATTTATAGAAAATTCATCTTTATTTATAAAAGTTGGGGTCTTACAGAAAGGGTGAGCTCAACTAGCCCAGTAAAAAATATTATGAATAAGATAATATACAACAAATTATCATTAGTCTTCAACAGGGAAAAATCTGATAAAATATAATAGACAACAAGTTTTAGATCAACAACTGCAGCAAAAAAAAAAACAATCCATTAGAAGAGTCAAGTAGAGCATAAAACCTACTATCTTCTATGATTTAAAAGATTTATCATCAATTTTATTGCTGAGATTCAGCTTAATAAATAATCCACATCATCGAATCATCCCTGCAATACGGGCCAAAGATAATTGTGTTTTCATCAACGGTTATGATCATGCCATAAAACTATTCATCTTTGCACCCTTGGCCGAAGAGAATCCATGGCCATAATCATACCATAAATTGTCCATCAATGCACTACGGGCCAATGAGGACTTTTACCACATCATTTGTAACATTACGGTCATGATTATACCGAATAATCCCTAGTCATAATCATACCAAGTCCATCTATGCACTACAGGCCACAGATGGCTTTCAACAGAATATAAACATGAGGATGATGACAATGATATAATAATTCAATTAAACAAGTTCAAGGATAAATTTTAAAGATTTATAATTTAATTTATCCTGAAATCAATAACGTCCAAATTGTCAACATGAAACTACTTTGTGGAGTAAAATTCAAGAATAATACTCAGTTGGTCATATTCATCTCAACACCTGTTCATCTTTGCACTACGGGCCAAAGATATTCATCAGGTAATCATTCATCTTTGTACTACAGGCCAAAGATATTCAGTAATATCATCATTTAGTACTGAGGATGATGAAAAAATATCTTTAAGAAAACGAATCTACTGAGATAAAAGAATAAATATTAGGGATTCGTATTACAGTTATCCAAGTTCAATAATACTCCGAAATAACCAATTTCGAAGCAGAATTCAAAAATAATGATCAAAACATGGATACAATCAAAGATAGTAACCATAATAGCCATCCTGGATAAAAAGAAAAAAATTTAATTTTTCGATGAATAGTGTCGTATTCGTGAATAGTAACCCCGACACAAAAAGTTCTAAATTTGATAAAAAGTTCAAACCAATATTTCGGCATAATGATATTGAAAGAAGTAATATCATTACGAAAAAAAATAACATCCCTTACCTCAGAATAATCGTACTTCTGACTGAATTTCGGATATAGTGTTGACAGAAACTTGCACTGAATAGCAACTCTTAAAGTATCAAACTACTCACAAAATACGCTCGAGAATATAGAGAGAGAAAGAGAGAAAATTTATGAATTCTGGTGTGATTTTCAATTCTAACTTAGCCCTCTATTTATAGGAAAATATTAGCACGCTGAAGCAGAGTTGACCTGCTACCTGATGGCTTTACCTGCTACTATTGCCACCCACCATATTTAAAATAAAATTCAGCACATTTCTTCACCAACCACAAGTGGAGCCCACTCAATTCTAGAATTTTTCATCAAAATCATTTATAAACCTAATTTTCGAATCAGTCACCTCTTAAAATTTATAACAAATCATACGTTCGTTTTTAACGGTTTAAAATTTGTGGACATATACTCAACTTATATATGTATAACATATCCAAAAATCACAACGATCCAACGGTCGGATTAAAAATTATAACTCACGCAATATATCTGAAAAATATTGATTTGATTTTTAATACATCCATTCCGACAAAAATAATGAAAAAACACCTCAACATTAATTCTTTCAATAATAACCACATAAATAAATCCTGTTGGGGTTTCGATACAGAAACACACAGCGGAAATTAAAATTTAAAGCAATTTCGAAACCCTAAAACAGGATCCATGCGAAAAATAATTAATTCAGTGGTAAGAAATTATACCGATTGTAAAAGCTAGAATCGATGCGGTCGAATCTCCAACGCAATTCAAACGGACTGCATCTCTACGGTATCCATATGAACGCTCCACACAAATCGTCCTACGATCTGCAGAAGAAGGGAACACGGTACCAGCCAGCAAGGATGAGGATTTTTAAACTGTTTTTCTCTAGTCTCTCTCTAAGAGCGGCTAGGTTTTTTTATTTTGACGTAAAATCTAAAGTGACTGATATACATCATATATATAGCACTTAGGAGGAATTAATTAAAACTTAATGTTATTAAAATCCGAATTTATATATATCTTAATTAATTCTTACTTAATTAATATACCTATATTTAAATTATCCTATTAATTTAAATTCGTAATTTAAAATTATATCAATCATATTGACATATTTAAATCTTTACAATTTAAATTAATTTCCTTTTAATTACGTTCTTTGTGTGTGACCCTATATGTTATTATTACGTTGGCAATAACTTTAAAATCATATTATAAAGTTATAAACGGTGAGCGGCATCTAGTAATGCATCACTGCTACCCAAGTAATAATAAGATCGATGTTTCGATTCAACCTTTTCGTGACCAATGTTTCAATGTAATTTAATCTTTTTAACCTTAATATCCAAGATTAAACTAGAGTCATGGAATGTGTCATACTCTTCATAATTTAATCTGAGTTTTTCTTGATCAATGATGTAAGACCCCAACTTTTATAAATAAAGATAAATTTTCTATAAATATCATTTTTGAATATTATGGAGTTAATTTGATATAATGTTATAGTTGGGGGTAATATTTATAAATTTTGCAAAGTACGCAAGTTGTTATATAATATTCGATTGGTCGGGGAATATTCGTTTTAACAGGGAATATTCGTACAACGACACAATCATTGGTGGACCCCACAACGAAATTATTGTCGGATTGAGAAAACGACAAAAATATTTTATTAAAAATAACGGCGGAAGTTTTACCATTGTTACTGTTGAACTACTCGGTAGTAAAAGTACAGTAATATGTGTGGTTGCATAGTAGCACACGGTATTGATTATTAATGCTATGTGAGAAGTCACTCAGTTTGATTCTATTATTGTCAGTTAATAATCTGAATTATTTAGCGATAATGACGTTTTGTTTTATTCGTATTATTAACGTAATAAAACAGAAACATCTTTTTATATAAAACAAAATACTTTATTAAAGTTATTCTATAAATAGAATATATTATATTTTATTTAAAAGATTTTTCTTTAAATATGGACCGTCAGATTAAAGTAATCAATCTGGACCGTTCATGGATTAGTTACTATGCATTCTATTTTTCTATAAATAGCAGCTCATTCCTTCATTATTTCTTACGAATTCACTGAACTCTAGAGAAAGAAACTATAGAGAGAAACTATAGAGAGAGAGAAGAAGAGTATTCTGCTACTTAACTACTTCCTTACTTCAGCTCTTCTTTAAAACGGTAAGGGGTGTTGTTCTTTCTTATTCATGAAGAGAACTGTTGTTACTCCATTTATTATTATTCTGTTGGAATAACCTGTATACGCGGTCTACCCTATACTTGGTGACATTCTTCTATTATTCTGTTGGAACATCCTGTCTGTGTGTTTTACACCGGACCTGGTTCCGTTTTTATTATTATTCTGTTGGAACATCCTGTCTGCGTGTTTTACACCGGACCTGGTTCCGTTTTTATTATTATTCTGTTGGAACATCCTGTCTGTGTGTTTTACACCAGACCTAGTTCCGTTTTTATTATTCTGTCGGAATATCCTGTCTGTGCGTTTACGCCGGACCTGGTTCCATTATTTATTATTCTGTCGGAATATCCTGTCTGTGCGTTTATGCCGGACCTGGTTCCATTATTTATTATTCTGTTGGAATAACCTGTCTGTGCGGTCTATCGCATGCATGGTGATTTCTTTTGTTATTTCATTCTTTATTATACTCAGTTGGTTAAGTTTTGACTTCTATACTCCATAAAATTTGTGGAATATCCTTGACATTTGCGCTTCATCTAGTATCTATTCATGAAAATATTCTCCTGATCATTCTTGAATTTTACTCCACAAAGTAGTATCATGTTGACAATTTGGACGTTGTTAATTCTTGGATAAATTAATTCTTGAACTTGTTTTATTGAATTCTTATATCATTGTCATCATCCTCATGTTTATATTCTGTTGAAAGTCATCTGTGGCCTGTAGTGCATAGATGGACTTGGTATGATTATGACCAGGGATTATTCGGTGTAATCATGACCGTAATGTTACGAATGATGTGGTAAAAGTCCTCATTGGCCCGTAGTGCATTGATGGACAGTTGTTGGTATGATCATGACCATTAATGAATATACGAATATCCTTGGCCGTAGTGCAGGGGTGATTCGATGATGTGGATTATTTTATTAAGCTGAGTCTCAGCGATCACAGTGTTGAAAAATCTTTTAAATCATAAAAGATAGTAGAGTTTATTTTCTACTTGATTCTCTTAATGGATTGCTTGTTCCACTACAGTTAAACTTGATGTCTATTATATTTTATCAGTTTAACATTGTTGAAGGCTAATGATAATTTATTCTGCATTATCTTAGTCATAATATTTCTTACTGGGCTAGTTGAGCTCACCCTTTCTTTCACTGTTCTCTTCATGAAATGAGAACGTAGCTGGGGCAAGTCGGGGAACGGAGTGATGGTTCGAATGATAGTATTAGTTAGTAGTCCTCACTATTCTATGTAATGGTGTGTTAATAAATGTAACGAGGACTCCTTTTGAGTATGAATACTCTCTAGAAGATAATATTTGTATTCAAACTCACAGTTTATGTTTTGTCGTATTGTACACGACAGTTGTATTAGTAAGTTGTATTTGTATTCTATACTATGTATCTGACGACCCAAGATGGGTGATGTATACCTAATTTTGGGGGCGTCAAAAATGAGTGGACTATATGAAATAAATCATTATTTGAGCATGGTCATGCATTTCATAGTCCTACTCAATCAAGAGGCCTATGGATATCACCCATAATATACAGGATGGTTAAATTCCATCTAGATCACTCATATTCCTCACATGATTCATGATGTACCCAATAATCACTATTATAGTCCACCCTATTAAAGGTGACATTTGATGATATCAAAGTACATAAATTCTCGTGTAATAATATAGCGGTTTCAGGTCGGAGGACCATTACATCATTGTCACTATGAGAATTGCTAATGACACTTCGCATAATGCTCCATATAGAATTCTCATGGTGGGTCTGTCCAGTACATCGTTCTCTAACATGTACCTATGCATTGACTTAATATCTCATATATTTATGACCAATGAGATCTGGTCATCAGTCAATCCACATACTAGTCTCAATGCATCATTGTTGTCCCATCAATAATGATACTCGACTAGGGACATTTAAGAACAATGATACTAATTGTAATTATATAATCTCATGTTCAAGTCACATACTTGAAACTATATAATTTGTATCACTATTCTAAGTAATTTTATTATGTTAACAATTATATTACGCAGTAAATAAAACCATAATAAAATTATTTATATATTCAATCAACAATAATATCAAAATGTTAAGCAATTATATCAAATAATTGGCCTCTAGGGCATAAACTCTAATAAATCCATCATTTATATCTACATCAAATAAATATTTCCTTATCATATAAATTAATAATTAATTATTCACAAATAATATTACAGAATCACAATTATGACAACCAGACCGTTTCCAGGAAAGAGGGGGCTTTCCAATAAGGATTTCTCCTTACTGGCGCGCAATTAGATGACCAAACCTTTCCTTTGACAGAACTTTCTAGACATTATCAATAATGTTATCTAATAATATTATTCTAATAATATGAATTATTGATCTGATAATAGAAAATACTGTGCAGCGACAATTATTGAAACACCAATAATATAAAATATCAACGTAGTAATTATTAAATCAATAAAATAAAATATTAAACAGTAATTACTGTAACAATTATTGAGTAGTGCCTTCTTACGTAAGGATCAATAATTTAAAAATACTGTGCAAAATCGCGTGCTACTGTGCAACCATGCGTATTACTGTATTTTAACCACCGGGTATTCCAACAGTGTTAAGGGTAATAACTACGCCGTTATTTATAAAAATTCAATTTTGTCATTTTCTTTATCCGACAGTTATTTTATTATGGGGCCAACAAAAGGCTGCGCCGTCGTAAAAAATATTACCCAACAGAAAGAATATTCCACGACCAAACGAATATATTCCCCGACAACAATGAATATTTTATAACCACTTATTTATTTTGCAAAATTTGCACATTTCACCCATAACCAAAATATTATATCAAATTAACACCTTATTATTCACAATAATAATTAGAGAAAATTTAATTTTATTTATTAATAAGTTGGGGTCTTACAGTTATGGTTAAAAACCATATTAACCATTTTAAGAAGTTCTGACTTTTAAACAAAATTTTTTAAAAATGAAATTAATATATAATATAGATAGATAGACGGATATAAGGGGTGGGTGGGTAGGTGGGGTGGGGGTGGGGTGAGGGTGGGGTGCGTAGGGGTAGCGGTAGAGGGTGGGTGATGTATACATAATCGCTTAATAGTAATTTTTTTTGGGAGTGATGGAGGTGGGGGGTGGGTGGGGTGTATGGGGGTAGGGGGTGGAGTAGGGGGTGGGGGTAGGTGGGGTGGGTGGGGTGGTGGGTGTGACAACCCCAAAACAGGTCCATTCCATCCAACCTATTCTGAATCGCCAAATACATGGTACAGAAAATAACTACAACTTTATTACAACAATTGTCGTGCAAAATACAACAACACATATGCTATGAGTTTGGATACAAATATATATCAAATGTGACTCATGTCCCAATCGTGGATAGCACCTCACAATGATACCTTACATAAAGGTATAATCAAAAACTGTTTTAGAAATTAGAATCTTTGGGAAGTGCTCAAGGAAACCTTCGTACATAGGAGGCTATGCATCTATGTTATGATAGATATCATATGGCCACAGAATTATCCTTGGTTGACCCAATAGACCCCAAGAAAAAACGAGAAGTTTATTATCATATTCTTCCCAATGGTGAGTCTTCTCTTGACATATCATTATCTCCACTGTCTCTAATTTAAAATTATACTTCAAACAAACACCAAGATTATATAGGTAGTGCTCGTAAAGATACTCAGCAAGTGGATGAGCACAACCCTATCTTATGATGACACGAGGTTGTATGTCATTAGACATCTTGTATGATAGTGACAAAATACCCTTCCAACGTTGGGTTTGCTTCACCCTAGATGATTCACCAAATATAACTACTAAATGATGACCACCGTTCTATTCTCCTATTACCCCCACTCGACCCAGCTACACTCTTATTACCTGAAAGGAATTGTGAAACAGAAGGGTGAGCACAACTAGCCTAGTAAAGAATATCATGTCTAAAGATAAATAAGTTATCAATAGCCTTCAACAGAATTAAATCAGAGATTTAGAACATATGGTAGATGATAAAATTTTTAACCATAGTTGCAGCGGAACGAGCAATCTATTAGAAGAGTCAAATAGACTATAAAGTCTATTATCTTCTCCATGTTAAAAATCCATCAACAATATTTTATCCCTGTAACATCAATCAACAATTCTGGTCCACAATCATATGAATAACTCATAATCATAGTTGTAGTTCTACATTCCTCTTCTCATCCAGGACGAAGATAATTTTTATCACCTATCTTTACCTGAAACATCAAAGATCATAGTTACACCAAATCACATTTCCTGTTCATAATCATACTAATAACATCATCTTTGCACTACGGCCAAAGATATTCATTTGTATCACTAGTTGGTCATGTTCGTCTCAACACATGTTCATCTTTGCACTACTGGCCAAAGATATTCAACAACATGTCATCTTTGCACTACGGGCCAAAGATATTCATCAACAATTCATCTTTGCACTACTGGCCAAAAAAATTCATCAACAATTCATCTTTGCACTATTGGCCAAAGATATTCAACCACAGGTCATCTTTGCACTACAGGCCAAAGATATTCAACAACAGTTCATATTTGCACTACAGGCCAAATATATTCACCAGCAGTTCATATTTGTACTATAGGCCAGATATATTAATATCTCAAAGAAATATATATAATCATTTTAGAATTTATATAAACAATAATTATAACCATGTTGATCAATTCACTGATGAATAACAACTCACCAAGTATCTAAATACTCACAAAATACACTCGATAATCTAGAGAGAAAAAGAGAGAAAACTTATGAATTCTGGTGTGATTTTCAATTCTAACTTAGCCCTCCATTTATAGGAAAATATTAGCATGCCGAAGCAGACTTAACCTGCAACCCGATGGCTTTACCTGCTACTATTCCCACCCACCACATTTGAATAAAAATCTCAGCACATTTCTTTACCAACCAAGAATGAGACCCACCAATTCTAGAATTTTCCATCAAAATGATTAACTCCGAAAATTCAACAATTTCTAAACCAGTCATCTTGTAAAATTCATAACAAATCATACGTTCATTTTTAACGGTTCAAAATTTGTGGACATATACTCAACTTATATATGTATAACATATCCAAATATTACCACGATCTAACGGTCGGATTAAAAATTATAACCCTCGCAAAATATCTTAAAAACTCTAATTTGATTTTCAATACCTCCGTTCCGACAAAAATACAGATAAAACACCTCAACATTAACTCCTTTATTTTTAACCACAAAAATATATCCCTCATTTATATCCACATAAAATAAATATTTCCTTATCATATGAATCAATAATTAATTATTCACAAATAATATTACAGAATCACATTTATGACAACCAGGCCGTTCCCAAGAAAGAGGGGGCTTTCCAATAAGAATTTCTCCTTACTGGCGCGCAATTAAGTGACCAAACCTCTCTTTAGACAGAACTTTCTAGACATTACCAATAATGTTATCTAATAATATAATTCAAATAATATAAATTATTGATATGATAATGAGAAATACTGTGCAGTGACAATTATTGAACAACACTAATATAAAATTTCAACGTAGCAATTATTGAATCAATAAAATAAAATATTGAACAGTAATTACTGTAACAATTATTGAGTAGCGCCTTCTTACGTAAGAATCAATAATTTTAAAAATACTATGCAATACCGTGTGCTACTGTGCAATAACGCGTATTACTGTATTTTAACCACCGGGTATTCCAACAGTGTTAACGGTAACAACTATGCCGTTATTTGTAAAAATTCAAATCTGTCATTTTCTTCATCCGACAGTTATTCTGTTATGGGGCCCACAAATGGCTGCGCCGTCGTACGAATTATCCCCGACAGAAAGAATATTCCACGACCAAACGAATATTCTCCGACAACAATGAATATTTTATAACCACTTGTGTATTTTGAAAAAAAAAATTATATATCACCCTTAACTTTAACATTTATCAATTTAACCATTTACTGAATGGTAATTATAAGAAAAATTAAATACTTTTATTTCATAAAATTCGGGGTCTTACAATCTCCCCTCCTTATGAAATTTCGTCCACGAAATTTACGTACCTGGTATTTCGAAAAGTTGAAAATACCTTGCTTTCATTTCAGATTCTATCTTCTGGGTCACCATGATTTCTCCATTGCTCATCTCCCGTGATAACTTCATTTGGGTTCCTCACTTGTTGAGAAGTAATGACAACCGCTCTCCCTTGAACTACCCGGCTTTGACTTGTCTGGGGCAGCATTTGGCGTCATCACTACCGTTAGAATATACTTTTCTATAGGGCATATTCCTCCCTCAACTGCCTCTTCGTACTCCTCATTCATGATCTGAATCATCAATCTTTGATCCATATCGAATTCAGGTTGACCGCTCTGTACTGGGTAATTCAAAACTTGATGTTGGGTTCTCCCAATTGCTTTCCAAAAAGAGAAATTCATATCATCTATTTTAGCCTTCTTAGATCGGACATCTCTTTCCATAATATTCACGTGTTGTGCGGCTTTTGCCCATGCATCACTTATTCTCACTTGTTTAATTTTTTCTTCTTTCAGCTCAGATTCCATCTTTATCATCTTATACTCTGCCAAAGAATACTTTTGTTCAAGTATCACATATCGGGTAACACAAGCTTGAATTGTTGCATCCTTTTGCTCCACGACCGCCTGTCGTTCTTCAGCCTACTCTTCTAACTCATGAATACGATTTTATAATTCTACATTTTGATCATATAATACCTCTAATAAACTCTCCTCAGGTACCTCTTCTTCCTCTTCTTCCTCACTCTCAGCTGTTACCTCTGCGACAATTTCGGGTGCAACTATCAATTCTTCACTCACCACATGGATTTCTCTAATTCCTTCTTCATCTGACATCACATTATCATGGTTAGTGATTAGAGGTATCCCCACAGTCTCATTCACTCCATTGTTAGTATTCTCAGCTGCCATTTTCAAATACTGCCATAAAACAAGGGTTAATTAAGCAAATTAACGTATCGCATAATATCCATATATTATGACCAACCAACAATTAAGCTTAGGTAGGACACACTAGCAAATGATTTACTCATCTCTCCCCTCCTAGTTATATTCCCCGATCTCCGCCAGAGATCATATCCCTAAGCTCTGATACCAACTGTGACAACCCCAAAACAGGTCCATTCCATCTAACCTATTCTGAGTCGCCAAATACATGGTACAGAAAATAACTACAACTTTATTACAACAATTGTCGTGCAAAATACAACAACACATATGTTGTGAGTTTGGATACAAATATATACCAAATGTGACTCACATCTCAATCGTGGACAGCACCTCACAATGATACCTTACATAAAGGTATAATCAAAAACTGTTTTAGAAATTAGAATCTTTGGGAAGTGCTCAAGGAAACCTTCGTACATGGGAGGCCATGCATCTATGTTATGATAGATATCATATGGCCACAGAATTATCCTTGGTTGACCCAATAGACCCCAAAGAAAAACGAGAATTTTACTATCATATTCTTCCCAATGGTGAGTCTTCTCTTGACATATCATTATCTCCACTGTCTCTAATTGAAAATTATACTTCAAACAAACACCAAGATTATATAGGTAGTGCTCGTAAAGATACTCAACAAGTGGATAAGCACAACCTTGTCTTATGATGACACGAGGTTGTATGTCATTAGACATCTTGTATGATAGTGACAAAATACCCTTCCAACGTTGGGTTTACTTTACCCTAGATGATTCACCAAATATAACTACTGAATGATGACCACCGTTCTATTTCCCTGTTACCCCCACTCGACCCAGCTACATTCTTATTACCTGAAAGGAATTGTGAAACAGAAGGGTGAGCACAACTAGCCTAGTAAAGAATATTATGTCTAAAGATAAATAAGTTATCAATAGCCTTCAACAGAATTAAATCAGAGATTTAGAACATATGGTAGATGATAAAAATTTCAACCATAGTTGCAGCGGAACGAGCAATCTATTAGAAGAGTCAAATAGACTTTAAAGTCTATTATCTTCTCCATGTTAAAAATCCACCAACAATATTTTATCCCTGTAACATCAATCAATAATTCTGGTCCACAATCATATGAATAACTCATAATCATAGTTGTAGTTCTACATTCCTCTTCTCATCCAGGACAAAAATAATTTTTATCACCTATCTTTACCTGAAACATCAAAGATCATGGTTACACCAAATCACATTTTCTGTTCATAATTATACTAATAACTTCATCTTTGCACTACGGCCAAAGATATTCATTTGTATCACCAGTTGGTCATGTTCATCTCAACACATATTCATCTTTGCACTACTGGCCAAAGATATTCAACAACATGTCATCTTTGCACTACGGGCCAAAGATATTCATCAACAATTCATCTTTGCACCAGGTCATCTTTGCACTACAGGCCAAAGATATTCAACAACAGTTCATATTTGCACTACGGGCCAAATATATTCACCAGCAGTTCATATTTGCACTATAGGCCAGATATATTAATATCTCAAAGAAATATATATAATCATTTTAGAATTTATATAAACAATAATTATAACCATGTTGATCAATTCACCTTTGCACTTAAGCTAAAGATATTCAATTATAAATTCAATGGTCATGATCATACCAGTCAACAATTCAACTTTGCACTACTGGTCAAAGGGAACCCATAGTCATGATCATACCAAAAATCTACTCATCTTTACACTCAAGTCAAAGAAAAATATCATCATTAGGGTTATAAAAATGTTATATATGATAATAAAATCAATATAATCAACATATAGATTTAATCTCAAGAGTAATATTCATAAATCAACTATAATTTGGTAAAAAAAAAACTAATTTTATCGTAAATAGTAACTCATGAATAGTAAACCCGAAACAAAAAGGTAAAAATTTCACAATAAAATACATACCAATATTTCGGTATAATAATATTGAAAGAATAATATTTTTTAAGCTTATAAACAATTTATTTTAATTATTTACACTTTACAAAATAATGCATTTAATCATCCTAAAATGCCAAACTCATAAGATTTCATTACCAATAACCAAAACCCTCATCAAAAATCTGCATATACCTCATATAGGATTCTCAAGCCATAAAATCCTATTTTCCAATTTTCTTACTTCACATAACATATTTAATTCATTTACTCATAACTAGTCTATTTTCATGAAAAATATCAAATCAGTTCTAAAAATATTTCTTTTCTGGGATTTAGCAGAATATAGTCCCATATTGAACATATATTTTTCTCAGAATTTTTAAAACTCATTTACTATTTTTCATATGGCCAAAACAGCCGAATATTTATACATTTATCATAAATTGTAATTTTATCCAAAAATTTCGAAATTCACAGAGTACACTGATATTATATAGATATACTTCCAATAAAAATTTTATTAATTTTGGAGTTAACCACAAGGAGTTATAAGCGGTTACTTTTAAAATAGTTTTTTCCCGTAAAATACATAACTCTTAATCCATACGTCCAAAAATCACCATTTTTGGACACAATCAATAAAACTCATCCAAATATCATTTTAAATTTTTCCAGAATTTTTTGAAGGTCAGAAGAATTATGAACTGAAAAATATAATAACCCTTAAAATCTATTACTATCCCTTACCTCAAAAGAGCAGCACTTCTGACTCGATATCGGATATGACGCTGAAGAAAACTTGCACTGATGAATAACAACTCACCAAGTATCTAAATACTCACAAAATACACTCGATAATCTAGAGAGAAAAAGAGAGAAAACTTATGAATTCTGGTGTGATTTTCAATTCTAACTTAGCCCTCCATTTATAGGAAAATATTAGCATGCCGAAGCAGACTTAACCTGCAACCTGATGGCTTTACCTGCTACTATTCCCACCCACCACATTTGAATAAAAATCTCAGCACATTTCTTTACCAACCAAGAATGAGACCCACCAATTCTAGAATTTTCCATCAAAATGATTAACTCCGAAAATTCAACAATTTCTAAACCAGTCATCTTGTAAAATTCATAACAAATCATAAGTTCATTTTTAACGGTTCAAAATTTGTGGTCATATACTCAACTTATATATGTATAACATATCCAAATATTACCACGATCTAACGGTCGGATTAAAAATTATAACCCTCGCAAAATATCTTAAAAACTCTAATTTGATTTTCAATACCTCCGTTCCGACAAAAATACAGATAAAACACCTCAACATTAACTCATTTATTTTTAACCACAAAAATATATCCCTCATTTATATCCACATAAAATAAATATTTCCTTATCATATGAATCAATAATTAATTATTCACAAATAATATTACAGAATCACATTTATGACAACCAGGCCGTTCCCAGGAAAGAGGAGGCTTTCCAATAAGAATTTCTCCTTACTGGCGCGCAATTAGGTGACCAAACCTCTCTTTAGACAGAACTTTCTAGACATTGTCAATAATGTTATCTAATAATATTATTCAAATAATATGAATTATTGATCTGATATTGGAAAATACTGTGCAGTGACAATTATTGAACAACAATAATATAAAATTTTAACGTAGCAATTATTGAATCAATAAAATAAAATATTGAACAGTAATTACTGTAACAATTATTGAGTAGTGCCTTCTTACGTAAGAATCAATAATTTTAAAAATACTATGCAATACCGTGTGCTACTGTGCAATAACGCGTATTACTGTATTTTAACCACCGGGTATTCCAACAGTGTTAACGGTAACAACTACGCCATTATTTGTAAAAACTCAAATTTGTCATTTTCTTCATCCGACAGTTATTCTGTTATGGGGCCCACAAATGGCTGCGCCGTCGTACGAATAATCCCCGACAAAAAGAATATTTCACAACCAAACGAATATTCCCCGACAACAATGAATATTTTATAACCACTTGTGTATTTTGAAAAAAAAAATCATATATCACCCTTAACTTTAACATTTATCAATTTAACCATTTACTGAATAGTAATTATAAGAAAAATTAAATATTTTTATTTCATAAAATTCGGGGTCTTACAGTAGGTGTGGGGTGTATACATAATCACACAATATTATTTTTTTGGTGGAAGTGGGGGTGGGGTAGGTGGGCGTGAATGGGTGGGGTGGGGGTAGGGGTGGGTGGGTGGGTGGGGTAGTGGGTCGAGATAGGGCGGGTGGGGGTGGGGTAGGGGTAGGGGGTTGGGGTAGGGGGTCGGTGTGGGTGGTGGGGGGTAGGGGCGTGGGTGGGTGGGGTAGGGGTGGTTGGGGGTAGGGGTAGGGTGGGGTATGGGGTCGAGATGGGGTGGGTGGGGGTAGGGGTGGGTGTGGGTGGTGGGGGGTAGGGGCGTGGGTGGGTGGGTGGGTGGGTGGAGGTGGGTAGGGGGTGGGATAGGGTTAGGGGTGGGGGTGGGTGATTGAGCTTTTTCAATATGTAAATATGGGTAGAAAAAACTTTTGATTTGGATTTGGAATAAAATATGGGTCGAAAAATAGTTAACCGGGTTAGAACTATATTTCATTTTAAAAATATGGTTACAAACTTTAACCAATCCAAATAAATAAATATAGTTAACCATCCCATTTGGTTCCAGTTAATATGGGTTGACCCGACAGTTAATCAACTATATTGTCAGGTCTAACCAAAATAAATAAATATAAACCATGTTACGTATACATGCGAAAAACATTTGAAAGAATAAACCCACAACGTTATGTGCTCTAACGCCAACGCCGCCCCCGCTATCACCACCTCCGCCGCAAGTGGAATTAAATGGCCGACCATTGATATTAATGTACTCCTACTACATATGATATTAATAAAGGTTAGTCGCAAAGATATATTTAATAATTTTTTTAAAGTGTATAATACTATAATATCGTATTATTACAAACTGTTAAGTAATATTTCACATATTATATATGATAATTTTTTTATTAAAATAAATAATTAAATAAGGGAAAAAGGTTGCCCTTACCTTGCTACGGCATGCATGCTAGTATTAATATAGTAATGTGAAAGTGAGCTGAACTGATGAATCCTGTTGAGATCATAGGGTGCGAGGAGTTTGTGAATTTGCGATATTAAATTCTGTTGTAGCCGAATAGGCAATGATTTGCAAAAAAAAGTAGCCGAATTGGTATCGATGCATTACTTTTGTTAAGAATGAGTATAATGTTAGAGACACATATAATAAAAAAGAAAGAGAAAATAGGAACAAAGACTTACCATTAAATATTGAGTAGTGCTACAGAAATAAATTATTTTATAAATTATTGATGTGGTATATATATTGATCAATAAATTATTTTAATATAATGTTCGGCCCCATATAATATGTTGAGATGGAGTATGATATATCAGTAGTTTGTAAAATATTTGTAGAATAGTTTGTGTTTCTAGCATTATATTTTTATTGGTAAACATACTACCTCCATTCCATAATAACTGTCGTTTTAGAAGGAAATTTTTTTCCCAATTTATTTGTCGTTTACAACTTTCTAGGAGAATAAATTATTTACTTTCCTATATCACCCCTACCTTCTCTCATTGTCCCAAGAAATTTTTTTCTTGTATTAATAGTTTTCAACTTCCCATAAAGGGGTAGTGATGAAATTTCACACCAATTTTAATTAATAAATGATAGTACTAAATGACTTTCTTAATCTATGTGCATCAAACTAAAACGATAATTATTATAGGATGGAAGGAGTACATGAATTTTACTTTTTGTGCATAATTTTTTTATGTACAAATTGTGAACATAGTTTTATTCTTTTGTTAAAATGTCAAGCACGTTCTCGAAACAACTCACATATCATTTATTATTAATACTATATATTTAAGCACAATCAACAATTATAATACTATACTCGTCTCAGAATAAAAGTCTTTATTACTATTTTAGATAGTCCTAGGTTAAATATCTACTTACCTTAAATGATCTATTTTTTTACAATAATTTGCCTATAATACTCTTATTATTAATTGTTATATTTCTATTCTCTATGCAAATTTATGGAGCATCACTAGTAATGTGCAGAAAACTATGCAATTAAATGAGAATTTAAATATGAATAATTTTGTCATTTTGTCCTCTTTTTTAATTAATATGCGCAAAAAGTTAACCAAAATTTTTATCTTGGGACGGAGGAAGTAATTCATAATCTAATTTAATATTTTTAAATTAATAATACATGATAAGTACATAATCATAGGACAATTTAAAACTTTTTTTAAAATATCTAATTCAGTCATATGGATATCCAAATATCAAAATTTTAAAATCCGTAATCGAACCTCAGTACTGAATAAAAATTGAGATTGGGTCAAATTGAGTCGGGTTATGTTAAAATTGGACCGGGTTGGAGTCAAATCGGATTGAAGGAACAGAAACATCAAAAAATGTCATTTTAACGACATAATTGACGAAAAATGAACTTTAAAGACAACTTTAAAAGTGAGTTATAATTTGAAGGAATAAAAATGTCATTCAATCATTAAATATTTGAAAACCAATTAATTCATCACATGGGCGTACGTGGGTCTGCAACAGAGTATGACCACAGGTCATTATTCATATTTCAAATCAATAAAATGTGAAAGTGAATGCGAAAGTAATATTTCTTACTGAATAGTTGGCATTTGGTAATAGGAGTATGGTGTTATTTGTATCGTACACTGATATAGTAGTAGGAGTATAGTGTTATTCAAAAAATGTTACTCCATATTTGTGGTGGGGACCTAGCTAATTCAACTCGGTAGAGATAGACGTTCATATTTACCAGAGAGAGAGCTCCTGTGCATGCATGCATGTATCCGGCTGCCTATAAATCCCCAAACCACAATCTGTTTAAATTACACATTTCAAAATGTTAAAACCCTTCCTCCTACTCCTCATTTTCTTTAGTTTGAATCTTGCCTTTTTGGTAGGGGATGCTCAAAGACCGCGTCCCCCACCTCCAAGGCGTCCCCCGCCGCCAAGGCTGCGTCCTCCGCCACCAAGACGTCCCCCCCCACCACCCCCTAGACGTCCACCACCACCACCGCCAAGACGTCCCCCGCCGCCAACTCTGCGACCACCGCCACCAAGACGTCCCCCACCACCACCCCCTAGACGTCCTCCTCCGCCACCACCAGTCCTGCGCCCCCCTCCACCACCACCTCCTCGACGTCCTCCTCCGCCACCACCAGTCCTGCGTCCCCCTCCACCACCACCACCTCGACGTCCCCCTCCCCCACCACCACCAGAAGTACCTTCCCCACCACCAGTGGTTCATTATCAATGGGATTTGTTTATCCTTTCCCAGCAGTGGCCTCCGTCAGTTTTACCCTTCGACCATCTGACACGCCCAAATACTTTCACCATTGAAGGCTTGCGGCCGTATAACCTCACTACTGGCGTTTTAAGTGATTGCATAGGATCTACCTTTGATCTTGACTCCGTAAGTATATATAGAAATACATACATATATATATGTGATACTATCGATATGTAGTTATACTATTTTTTTGTGTCCAAATTACCCAAAAACTGCTTTCAAGATGCATGTGTTGTGTATATACTTACTAGTATGTAATTACAGTAAAATACTTGAAAATATTTGGGGGCAATTCGGGCACAGGCTATAGATCGATTTTTCCTTTCCTTTTGATAAAGTACGTACTTCCCTTTCAGTACCTCGCTAGCTAGCTCTAATTGTCATCACTAGCTAACTGGCTAGGTTTAAAGCATGGGCATACGTACGTGTGTGTAATTAATTCTCTGGCGTCCTCTTAATTACTAAATTTGAAATGATTTAAAATAAATAGGTTTCGGAGTTCCGAGAAGATCTAGACTTTTCGTGGCCTTCTCTTAAAGCCGAGGTTACTAATGAAGAACTATGGAAGGGTGAGTGGAATAAATTTGGGACATGCTCCGAAAGTATCTTGGACCAGACCGCTTACTTTGACACTGCACTTGTTCTCAAGAATCATTTTGATCTACTGGATATACTTGCTCAATCAGGTGATTAATTTATTTAATTTGTCAAGTAACTTTTATTTTATCTCAAAATATTAATTAAAGAAAATTAGGATGACTCAACTACCCTCAAAACATAATAATATATAGTATGGTAGTTATTATAAGAGCTAGCTATAGCTAGCTGATTTTCTAATGGAGTACTAAATATATATGAATGTCTCAGTAAATCCTGCTGCATGCATGTTATATATAAAAAAATATTTTACTAAATATTAATAATGTGAGTGTAGGTTTTCTATTTCAAAAAACTTAATTTCCCTTGTCACGACCGAGTTAGTCATCGACCTGATCTTAATGGAGTATTATTTTTATTAGTTAATATACAAATGATGAATGCAAATTAACTAACGTAATGAATGAATGAATAATGCGCGCGCATGCATGCAGGAATTGTTCCGAGGATCGAAAGGTATACATTTACTGAAATACTCGAAGCGATAACACGAGGCGTAAATGTCCGTCCCCTTTTCGGATGCCGACAAAGTCCGGAAAGAATATTTCCACCACGTTATTATCTTACAAGTATATCTCTATGCGCGGATAAAGATGGAATATCTTTTGTGGACTGCCCACATCAATCCTACGAACTAATTTGTGGTCGGGTAGACGTTCCCACAATCAAATTTTACCCACCTTCTGTGGGTAAAAATTCAGTACTGATTAGCTCTAACGCCACCGCCACCACCACCACCACCACCACCACCACCTCCGCCGCAATTGGAATTGAATGACCGCCGTCGATACAGTAATGTACGTAGTGCATGCGTCTTGCCTCTAATTAATAAATAAGGGCTATGTATACATACATGTTGTCCAAATCTATCTATATCTATATGTATAGTAAAGGAAGAGGAGCAGGTCATTCACGTACTCAATGGTAAACTATGTACTAGAATACAGGAGGCAGTTATTATTGTAGCTCTTATGTTTATCTCTAGTACTCTCTCATTTAATTTTCTACTTTTGTTTTGTTTTTTCATTTATTGTTTAAATTTAAATTTTAAACACATGTATCAGTTGGAAAAATTATGCACGATCCTCACAGCTAATTTGCATGCAAAATAGTAATCCCTCCCCTCTAAATTATAAGATCATTATTGATTTTTAAAAGTCAATTTGAGATCTTTTTAACTTCAAAATTGAAATGACTTACTAAAAATTATGAAATAATAAAATTTACAATGAATAATACTTATTAAACTGTTTGCAATATTCATCATTGTACTAATTAAAATTAAAAGAATCTATATTAATTTTGGGTTTAAAAATATCTTAAGTTAATTTGAAAAATATCTAGTTAGCATTAGATTAGTAATATATAACTCAGTTAAATGCTAATTATACTTTGGTTATTACTTGTTCTATAATTTCCACACAAAAAATTCCACAACCAATAAATATATCAACAAAACCTTCGTATGAACTATAAGAACCAAAAGGCATCTACCTATAACTAGAATTCACAAATATATAACAAAAATTCTTATCAAAGCAACGCTAAGTCGGTGCCAATATCAAACCAAAGCTAAGATAGTCCGATATTTAGAATTGTAATGATCGAGATACCTGATATTTATAATCAATAAACAAAGAAAATTTCAAAATCAACCATGTATACACTAGTTCATGTTTACATCACAAAATAAGCCAAAATCATTAACAATTATAAATACATGTTAACAGTCAAAATACATATTCATGTTTACATTCGAGAAGGCAGTTCAAATTTAGGACATGAAAGAATCAAAAGCTGCTAATTGAATTTAGGGCCAAAATTTGGGCTAACCTTTTAACCTTAGAATGCTAATCAAACAGACGACTATAACCACCATGCCGCCACCGGAATAGGATCGCGGGTGTGAGCTACCAGAGTAGTGAGGGGGAGGAGGATCTGCCTGACGCCGGAGAGAGAGGGCCAACGCCGAAGGAGGGAGGAGAGAGAGAGAGAACGAATCGGAGGGATTTTTTTATTTTGTTTTTGTGAAGCGTGCTATGTAAATGTAAATGATAGGGTTATAATATGTATTTTTGATAGAATCTCCGACGAACATAAATTCATCGAACTTATTATATTTTCGACAGAACTTTCGTCGAAAATACGTATAAATTCGTCGATATTAATTGTTAGACTAGTAAGAACATTGGCGCCAAGGGCATGGATTATTTTTTGAGGGAATTCCGTCGGACTTAAAGCTAATTTTGAGAGAATTATTTTTGAGGAAATTTCCTTCTGAATTAATTTATTTCTAAGGGAATTATCTCCGTTAGAAATAATTCCGTCGGAATTAGGTCATTTTCTTGCAGTGAATTGTCTATGTTATTGAATGAAAATCATTTTATATGTTGCGATAAAAACATGTAAATTAATATAAATATATGTAAAATTCATTTAAATGTTTACAAAATAAAAATCAACATATTTTATCGCAACATGAGTATGACATTTTTTTTGAAGCCCTATACATATAAAATAGAAGCCCTACACATATAAAATATTACGAGGACTTAAAATCCCCTCTAGTTTTAAAAAAATTAACATATACTGACTTATCACACTACTACTTGTTCTTCCACTACTCCTTAATTAGAGAATATGTACACAAATTTGTGCACCATATATAATTCACTCAGTAATAAAATATAAGAATTAAAGCTAAGTTGGGATATTTTTTAAAATAAGAATTAAAATAATTTTTTTAATTTTTTAAAACGTAAATTAATTTATATAATTAACTATAAAAAGTTAATATTAATCTTATATTTTTGAATGGATATAAATTGGGGAGGTGACCTTCATAACTATCTTTTACCAAAAGCAGTGGTAAATTCTCTCCAAGTCTCTGTGTAATGCACTCCCATCAATTTTAGGTGCAGCCAAAAACATAATAGAAGGAAAAAATTTAAAAAAAAAACACGTTTCATTCAATTGGTCGATGATCTCTCGGCTATGCTGGTCAATCTACTTAACTCCATCTGTTAAGACTCTATCCGGCTCACCACTCTGAAAAATTCTGAGTCTGTTAGTGACATGGTTCCTCCTTTAACAAAACGCCTCTGTTTAATTCTTAATATTGTCTGTGAAACGTTTCATTTCTGAGTGTGTTGTGCAGCTAGCATTTATGACCACTGCGAGCAAGGCTTCTCGCTTCTTCAAGGTCACATTTCCTAACAAGACGTTTGTCAAGAATTTCATCAACACCATTTGAACTGATCATAGCCGCCTTCGGAGAAAGGAAAACAATGTATAGGGGTATAAGATTGGATGAGTGAGAAAATGAAGGTACCAGATTAATTAACATATTCCATTAAGTTTTGGTGTGGATGAATGGCTATGATATGAGTTCAAACAGGATAATACCAAAATTACTCTTGGTTGTGAACTTGTTTGTAGATATGGCAGGATCAATGTATTCATATGTGCCTTTGAGGCCTGAGTTGCTGCCATCAAAATTTAACAACCCAAAATCAACAACACAAGTAGACATCAATCCAATCAGATATTAAAAAACATTAAATGATTATTTCCCAATAATCGCCATGCCAAACGGATGTGAAACGGGTTTAAAATAGTAAAAACAAGTAATCATGCACTACAATTACCTTTGCTTAGTGTTAACGGCACGATCTTTCCACGAGTCCCAATCACGTAAGACACGTCTGACCCTGCACAGTAAACACGACAACACCAAAAGTTTGACGGCTTTGACCGTCAGTACAGGCTATCACAAGGTTAACAATGGAAGAAAATAAAATATCTAGAGTCTTGAGAGAGAAAATAATTCAGTTTGTTTTGTTACCTTTTATTTTGTGTTATCCTTGCCTCATATACTCTCATTTCCGGTTTCTCGTGCCACCGACCCACCTGACATCCCCACTACCGATAATTCACTTGCTAAGTCTATCACCTTTTTCCACCGCCGGCTAATACGCTCACTTCCCCATTAATGCCATGCAAGATATGACAGAAATAACAGTCAATTGTTAACATATTCATCATTACCGGTCAAAGCCCAAAGATATAGATATTTAGTTATCTGACAGGTTGGTCCAATAACTCGGCCCAAGACTTTCAAGACCCACTCAAGATAACCCATTGACTTGGCCCAACTGGCCAAGCCCAATAGAAATGACCCGATGGATTCACCAAAGGATTCGGCCCACTACACAAAATATCATGGTCCAACATTGCCCCCCAGTCTTTTATTAAACAGACTGTTTAATGAAAGACTATAAAATGGACCAAAGTGTATGGAATTTTAATAAGACCTAGAAAAGGCCCAACGAGAAGCTATCCAAAGCCCAATCAATAAATAGCATGCAATAATATAAATTAAAACCAGAAATCCAATTGAGAGGCCCAACCTGGTTAATAATTGAGACTTAAATCAGACGATACCTATTCGAATTCTTCATCATGATTGTCAATTAAATGTGACGTCCTCGTGTTTCGTGAAACCATCAATATAAAAGGTAATTTTTCCCAAATTTGACAGTTTTACCTGTCAATTTAAAATTCTTAACGCCAAGATCCTTCCACGAGTCTCAATCACGTAAGACACGTCTGATCCTGCACAGTAAACACAACAACACAAAAAGCTTGATGGCTTCGACCGTCGGGGGATAGCTCCGGCGTGAGAATCAGTACAGGCGATCACAAGGTTAACAATGGAGGAAAATAAAATATCTAGAGTCTTGAGAGAGAAAATAATTCAGTTTGTTTTGTTACCTTTTATTTTGTGTTATCCTTGCCTCATATACTCTCATTTCCGGTTTCTCGTGCCACCGACCCACCTGACATCCCCACTACCGATAATTCACTTGCTAAGTCTATCACCTTTTTCCACCGCCGGCTAATACCCACACTTCCCCATTAATGCCATGCAGGATATGACAGAAATAACAGTCAACTGTTAACATATTCATCATTACCGGTCAAAGCCCAAAGATATAGATATTTAGTTATCTAATAGGTTGGTCCAATAACTCGACCCAAGACAAGATAACCCATTGACTTGGCCCAACTGGCCAAGCCCAATAGAAATGACCCGATGGATTCACCAAAGGATTCGGCCCACTACACAAAATATCATGGCCCAACATTGTCCCCCAGTCTTTTATTAAACAGACTGTTTAATGAAAGACTGTAAAATGGACCAAAGTGTATGGACTTTTAATAAGACCTAGAAAAGGCCCAACGAGAAGCTATCCAAAGCCCAATCAATAAATAGCATGCAGCAATATAAATTAAAACCAGAAATCCAATTGAGAGGCCCAACCCGGTTAATAATTGAGACTTAAATCAGACGCTACCCATTCAAATTCTTTATCATGACTGTCAATTAAATATGTCGTCCTCGTGTTTCGTGAAACCGTCAATATAAAAGGTAATTTTCCCCAAATTTGACAGTTTTACCTGTCAATTTGAAATTCAGACGCCTCTTGCCTTCTTCATCCTCCAGATTTCTTTCTTTTTCTCTGCAAACCTCTAGCAATGGCTTCCCAAAGTTCTGACCAAAGTTCTCCCCTTCGCGTAATTCCCATTACCACCGTTCCACCTAACCCAAGCCCTAGCAAAGAGGTCTCGAGCTCGAATCCCCAAACTGCTACTTCGAATAAGAAGAATCTGCCTCCGAAACCATTTCCCAGCCCCTCCAAATTCTTCGCGAGTAAAGAATACTATCCCCATGCCAATGCTCCTTCCTCTGTTATTGATATTGAACTACGCAAGATTCAGACTTGTTACCAGATTCCTGATACCTATCAGGTAAGGGCTCCGGGATCCAATAAACGAATGTACCAGTGCCCGGCAGGTTGAACGGCCGTACCGGTGACTCTGCTTGAGAAGGGGGTTAGATTTCCTCTTCACATTTTTCTAGTTACCCTGTTAGGGTTTGTTGGCGTTGGATTCGCCCAATTGGTGCTGAACTCATATATTCACATCCTTGCCTTTATCGCCTTCTGTCATGAAATAGGCGTTGAACCTACCCTCAACTTCTTCTTTACTGTCTACAAAATCGGCCAAACTCGAGAAAAGGGGTTTAAGGCTTTAAGTAAACAAGCGCCGAAGGCAGGCGAGAAGTTGGAGAGACGTTCTCTAGTTTCTACCCCCTCTAACAATAAAGGATGACATATAGGGTGGTTTTTCATCAAGGGACCAGAAATTGCTTCTCTGCCGAACTGGTCTGTTCAGGAAAAGGTCTTTGTAGATTTTGGTGATATCCCTGAAGAACGTGTAAATGAAATGATAGAGCTTTTTGAGAACTTTCCAAGGGAAGAATGGAATCACGGACTCCTCACTAAACAGGCATGGTTGTATGACCATAACTGTAAGTCTCGAACTGTCTTTTGTATGATTTCTTAAAATTTTTGATAGTATTGACTTTGAATTATTGTTATATATATTCTTTACAGTGTCTTTGATTAAACCGACCTCTTCAGATGTAAGAGATTTGGAAGATTTTTTATTTGGGAAACCTTCAGAATCGACTGATGAACTCCCCATAGTTGAATCCCCGCTGGCTGATTCTCCCATCACTGAAATATTTATTGTCGATCCCCAAACCACTGATCCTTAAGATGTCGATCCCACTGCCCCTGAAGAATCTACTCAACCTCGCCGAAAGAAGAGGGACATCCGAAAACCTAGATCCATTCCTTTAGAAACAGGCCCTTCATCTGCACACATCCCTACACCATCGGATCCTGCTCCTGCTAAAGGAAGTTTACTTGACATGCCTCTGGACGAACGAACCTGGGTCCTTCATATTAAGAAGTTAAGAACCAAAGTTACTCCTCTGACTGCTAATGCTCTTCGAGTGCCCTCTTCTTCAGCTGCTCTCCCCCCAATAATCCCTGTAGAGATACAGGTTTCTGATGATGACGAGCAAGTCGAGCCCATTCCAGCACTATCTTGGAAAAAAAAAATAGCCCTTTGACAGTCAACCAAGCTCAACATTTGTCCCATCGCCACCATGTGAACTCGTTCACACTCGATCCCCATCACCCGAAAACATTTATACTGATCCCTTACCAACTCCTGAATGACCCATGCCTTCTCCTTCAAAAACCTCTTCTTCCGAATTTCAGAATGAGGCCATGGCATCACCAACTTTATGGTCCGAATTCAACGCCAATTTCCCCTTTCAACTCTATGATGCCTTCGTCCGGAACACTGATGACCATCGATTCGGCAATAGCTCCATAATGGACCTAATTGACGAGGGGATGAAGTATCAAGCTAGAGTAAGTTGTCTTTTTGACTTATCCAATTACATCTCGGCCCATCGATTTGAATTGATTTATTAACATTGACCATCCACAGGCAAACGCTATCTTCGGACGCCTCCGTCCCAACTACAAAGAAGCTGAAGCCGAAGAGGATGTCGCTCGAAGAGAGAATGCCATACTTAAGTCTGCCTTGGCGAAAGAGAGAAGCAATCTTGACATTGCTCTTTTCAATAATGAGTGCCTTCGGAAAGATCTTACTCAAACCAAAGAAGAAGTGAAAATGATCAAGGTCACCTATCGAGTTATCACCGATATAAATGTCGATCTGCTTAAGAGAAATGAAATTTTGACGAAGCAGACTGAAGATCTAGCCCAATCCAACTCAAGCCTGGCGAAGTAAAATAACGATATCCAAACTAAAAAAGAAAGGAATCTAGCCTATCGTCAAAAGCTTGAAGAAGAACTTCGAGAACTCCGGGCTCTCAGAGAATTGGGCCCCCACTAATAAATAAGCTTCGTAAGGAGATCGAAGCAGAGTACAGAAAGTCGGCCGAGCTGAACGATGAAATTGTCCACATGTACTCTGAAGGGTACGAGGTCTGCCGAAGTAAATACAAAGCCAAACTTGTAGTGGCCAAAGTAAACCCGACTCTCCTTGACTCTTCAGACAACGAATACGATAAGGAAACATAAAGATACCATTTCATCCGTAGCTTTAGAACTCCCTGTAAAGACTTATACCTCTTTTGTTAAATAATTAAATATCAATGAAATATCAACTTCATTCCTTATTACACCTTTGTGATCTTTTCTTGTCAATACTTCGCCATCAATCAACTTGAAAAATGTACAAGCTTTTTTTAAACTTAACTTAAACTATTAGTAAACAATTAAGCAAGTCATATAACAGATAAGATCAGGCAATAATACAATCCAAACTCAACACTTAAACAAAATCAGTTAATAAAGTAATGTAATACTTATTCGTTATCGAAGTGTGAGACAGATCTGAATAAATCTGACCGAACTCCTTGCAGCATATGGACTTTGTTTACTACACAGGGCCTAACAAATCCACTGAACTTTGTTTACCATGCAGGGACTAACAAATTCATAAGGTCCACCTGCCAAATAGGCTACCATCGAATGGTCAGCGAGTCCACCCGAACCTCCTTACACCGATGAAGTTTGTTTACCACGTAGGGTCTAACAAATTCAAAAGATCCGTCGAACAAATAGGCTACCATCGAATGGTCAGCGAGTCCACCCGAACCTCCTTATACCGATGAAGTTTGTCTACCACGAAGGGTCTGACAAATTCATAAGGACCACCTGTTGAAGAGGCTACCATCGAATGGTCAGCAAGTCCACCCGAACCTCCTTACACCGATAAAGTTTGTTTACCACGCAGGGCCTAACAAATTCATAAGGTCCACCTGCCAAAGAGGCTACCATCGAATGGTCAGTAAGTCCACTCGAACATCCCTACACCGATGAAGTTTGTTTACCACGCAAGACCTAATAAATTCACAAGGTCCACCTGCCAAATAGGATACCATCGAATGGTCAGTGAGTCTACTCGAACCTCCTTACACCAATGAAGTTTGATACATGTTCGTTAGACTGTGGATGAGCTACCAAAGTCCTATTGTGTACCTCCCATTTCTTCAAGAATGCTCCACACTTCGATCCCACAAACTGGAGTCCGTTATCTAAGATTACCACCTTACCCTTGGCACTAGACCCAGTACATCTACCCCCCATACAGCAAAAGGTATAGAAGATAAAATTGAGTATAGCTCTTTTGGTGGCTGATGTGGAATCGGACTGTTGAGCTGACACTTCTAACACTTCTTGACATACTCTGTAACTTCCTTAAAAATTGTAGGCCAATAGTATCCCTGCCGAAGTACTTTGTAGACTAACGACTACGCAGTCATATGGTCGCCACAGATGTCTTTATGCGCATCCCAAAGAGCATAATCAGCTTCGGATGGAGTCAAATATTTCAGTAATGGAGACGAAAAAGCCCTTCAATAAAGATCCCCATCAATAAGAATAAAGTTAGCACCTGTGACAACCCCAAAATAGGTCCATTCCACCCAACCCATTCTGAGTCGTCAAATACATGGTACAGAAAACAACTACAACTTTATTACAACAATTGTCGTGTAAAATACAACAACACATATGCTGTGAGTTTGGATACAAATATATACCAAATGTGACTCATGTTCTAACCGTGGACATCACCTCACAATAACACCTTACATAAAGGTATAGTCAAAAACTGTTTTAGAAACTAGAATATTTGGGAAGTGCTCAAGGAAACCTTCGTACATGGGAGGCCATGCTTCTAGGTTATGATAGATATCATATGGCCACAGAATTATCCTTGGTTGACCCAATAGACCCCAAAGAAAAACGAGAAGATTACTATCATATTCTTCCCAATGGTGAGTCTTCTCTTGACTTTCATTATCTCCACTGTCTCTAATTGAGAATTATACTTCAAACAAAGACCAAGATTATATAGGTAGTGCTCGTAGATATACTCAGCAAGTGAATGAGCACAATCCTGTCTTATGATGACACGAGGTTGTATGTCGTTAGACATCTTGTATGATAGTGGCAAACCACCCTTCCAACGTTGGGTACACCTTACCCTATTGGATTCACCAAATAAAACTACTAAATGAACTTTTCTATACTGTTTCGGGAGAACATCCACAGCTAGAGACCACCGTTCTATTTTTCCGTTACCCTCGCTCGACCCAGCTACACTCTTATTACCTGAAAGGAATTGTGAAGCAAAAGGGTGAGCAAAACTAGCTCAGTAAATAATATCATGACTAAAGATAATTCAATTATCAATAGCCTTCATCAATAATAAATCAGAGATTTAGAACATATGGTAAATGATAAAAATTTCAACCATAGTTGCAGCGGAACGAGCAATCCATTAGAAGAGTCAAATAGACTATAAAGTCTATTATCTTCTCCATGTTAAAAATCCACCAACAATATTTTATCCATGTAACATCACTCAACAGTTCCTTTCCACAATCATTTGAATAACTCATAATCATAATTGTGACTATAAATTTTTCTTCGCACCCAGGACGAAGAATATTTTCATCACCTGTCTTTACCTGAAACATCAAAGATCATGGTTATACCAAATCACAGTTCCTGTTTATAATCATACTAACAAATCCATCTTTGCACTACGGGCCAAAGATATTCATTTGTATCACCAGTTGGTCATGTTCATCTCAACATCTGTTCATCTTTGCACTACTGGCCAAAGATATTCAACAACATGTCATCTTTGCACTACGGGCCAAAGATATTCATCAACAATTCATCTTTGCACTACAGGCCAAAGATATTCATCAACAATTCATATTTGCACTACAGGCCAAATATATTCATATCTCAAAGAAATATATAATCATTTCAGAATTTATATAAACAATAATTATAACCATGTTGATCAATTCACCTTTGCACTTAAGCTAAAGATATTCAATTATAAATTCAATGGTCATGATCATACCAGTCACAATTCAACTTTGCACTACAGGCCAAAGAGAACCCTAGTCATGATCATACCAATAATCTACCCATCTTTACACTCCAGTGAAAGAGAATTTCAACATCAGGGTTATAAAAATGTTATATATGATGATAAAAATAATATGATCAACATATAGTTTTAATCTCAAGAGTAATATTCGTAACTCATGAATAGTAACCCCGACACAAAAGATAGAAATTCTACAATAAAATTCATACCAATATTTCGGTATAATGATATTGAAAGAATAACATTACTTAAATTTATAAACAATTTATTTTAATTGTTTACACTTTACTAATTAATGCATTTAATCATCATAAAATGCCAACTCTTACAATTTCATCATCAATAACCAAAACCCTCATCAAAAATCTGCATATACCTCATATAGGATTCTCAAGCCATAAAATCCTATTTTCCAATTTTCTTACTTCACATAACATATTTAATTCATTTACTCATAACTAGACCATTTTCATGAAAAATACCAAATCAGTTCCAAAAATATTTCTTTTCTGGGATTTAGCATAATATAGTCCCATAGTGAACATATATTTTTCTCAGAATTTTTAAAAGTCATTTACTATTTTTCATATGGCCAAAATAGCCGAATATTTAGACATTTATCAAAAATTATACTTTTGTCTAAAAATTCTGAAATTTACAGAGTATACTTCTATCATATACATGTACTCCCAATAAAAATTTCATCAATTTTGGAGTTAACCACAAGGAATTATAAGCGGTTACTTTTAAAATAGTCTTTTCTCATAAAATTCATAACTCTCAATCTATACATCCAAAAATCACCATTTTTGGACACAATCAAGAAAACTCATCAAAATATCATTTCAAATTTTTCCAGAATTTTTGAAGTTCAGAAAAATTACGAAACTGAAAATCATAACAACCCTTAAAATCCCTTACTATCCCTTACTATCCCTTACAATCCCTTACTATCCCTTACAATCCCTTACCTCAAAAGAGCAGTACTTCTGACTGGATATCGGATATGATGCTGAAGGAAACTTGCACTGATGAATAGCAACTCACCAAGTATCTAAAAACTCACAAAATATGCTTCATAATATAGAGAGAGAAAGAGAGAAAGCTTATGTTTCTGGTGTGATTTTCAATTCTAACTTAGCCCTCTATTTATAGGAAAATTTTGGTAGGTTTGACCTGCAACCTGATGGCTTTACCTGCTACTATTTCCACCTACCACATTTGAAATATAATTCAGCACATTTCTTCACCAACCACAAGTGGGGCCCACCAATTCTAGAATTTTCCACCAAAATGATAAACTCCGAAAATTCAACAATTTCTGAACCAGTCATCTCGTAAAATTCATAATAAATCATACGTTCATTTTTAACGGTTCAAAATTTGTGGGCATATACTCAACTTATATATGTATAACATATCCAAAAATTACCACGATCCAACGGTCGGATTAAAAATTATAACCCCCGCAAAATATCTCAAAAACCCTGATTTTTAATACCTCCATTCCGACAAAAATACTGATAAAAACCTCAACATTAACTCCTTCATTTTTAACCACAAAAATATATCCCTCATTTATATCCACATAAAATAAATATTTTCTTATCATATGAATCAATAATTAATTATTCACAAATAATATTACAGAATCACATTTATGACAACCAGGCCGTTCCCAGGAAAGAGGGGGCTTTCCAATAAGAATTTCTCCTTACTGGCGCGCAATTAGATGACCAAACCTCTCATTAGACAGAACTTTCTAGACATTGCTAATAATGCTATCTAATAATACTATTCAAATAATATGAATTATTGATCTGATAATGGGAAATACTGTGCAGCAACAATTATTGAACAACAATAATACAAAATTTCAACGTAGCAATTATTGAATCAATAAAATAAAATTTTGAACAGTAATTACTGTAACAATTATTGAGTAGTGCCTTCTTACGTAAGAATCAATAATTTCAAAAATACTATGCAATACCGTGTGCTACTGTGCAATAACGCGTATTACTGTATTTTAACCACCGGGTATTCCAACAGTGTTAACGGTAACAACTACGCCGTTATTTGTAAAAACTTAAATTTGTCGTTTTCTTCATCCGACAGTTATTCGTTATGGGGCCCACAAATAGCTGCGCCGTCGTACGAATATTCCCCGACAGAAAGAATATTCCACGACCAAACGAATATTCCCCGACAACAATGATTATTTTATAACCACTTGTGTATTTTGAAAAAATTCATATATCACCCTAACTTTAACATTTATCAATTTAACCATTTACTGAATAGTAATTATAAGAAAAATTGAATACTTTTATTTCATAAAATTCGGGGTCTTACAATCTCCCCTCCTTATGAAATTTCGTCCTCGAAATTTACGTACCTGGTATTTCAAAGAGTTGAGAATACCTTCCTTTCATTTCAGATTCCATCTTCTCTGTCATCATAATTTCTCCATTGCTCATCTCCTGTATTTCAAATATCATTCTAGAATACAGCTTCAAAACAAGGGTTAATTTAACAAATTAACATATCACATAATATTCCGATATTATGACTGACCAACAAATAAGCTTAGGTAGGACACACTAGCGAAGGATTTACTCATCTCTCCCCTCCTAGTTATATTCCCCGATCTCCGCCAGAGATCATATCCCTAAGCTCTGATACCACCTGTGACAATCCCAAAATAGGTCCATTCCACCCAACCCATTCTGAGTCGTCAAATACATGGTACAGAAAACAACTACAACTTTATTACAACAATTGTCGTGCAAAATACAACAACACATATGCTGTGAGTTTGGATACAAATATATACCAAATATGACTCATGTTCCAATCGTGGACATCACCTCACAATAACACCTTACATAAAGGTATAGTCAAAAACTGTTTTAGAAATTAGAATCTTTGGGAAGTGCTCAAGGAAACCTTCGTACATGGGAGGCCACGCGTCTAGGTTATGATAGATATCATATGGCCACAGAATTATCCTTGGTTGACCCAATAGACCCCAAAGAAAAACGAGAAGATTACTATCATATTCTTCCCAATGGTGAGTCTTCTCTTGACTTATCATTATCTCCACTGTCTCTAATTGAGAATTATACTTCAAACAAACACCAAGATTATATAGGTAGTGCTCGTAGATATACTCAGCAAGTGGATGAGCACAATCCTGTCTTATGATGACACGAGGTTGTATGTCGTTAGACATCTTGTATGATAGTGGCAAACCACCCTTCCAACGTTGGGTACACCTTATCCTATTGGATTCACCAAATAAAACTACTAAATGAACTTTTCTATACTGTTTCGGGAGAACATCCACAGCTAGAGACCACCGTTCTATTTTTCCGTTACCCTCGCTCGACCCAGCTACACTCTTATTACCTGAAAGGAATTGTGAAGCAAAAGGGTGAGCACAACTAGCTCAGTAAATAATATCATGACTAAAGATAATTCAATTATCAATAGCCTTCATCAACAATAAATCAGAGATTTAGAACATATGGTAAATGATAAAAATTTCAACCATAGTTGCAGCGGAACGAGCAATCCATTAGAAGAGTCAAATAGACTATAAAGTCTATTATCTTCTCCATGTTAAAAATCCACCAACAATGTTTTATCCATGTAACATCACTCAACAGTTCCTTTCCACAATCATTTGAATAACTCATAATCATAATTGTGACTATAAATTTTTCTTCGCACCCAGGACGAAGAATATTTTCATCACCTGTCTTTACCTGAAACATCAAAGATCATGGTTATACCAAATCACAGTTCCTGTTTATAATCATACTAACAAATCCATCTTTGCACTACGGGCCAAAGATATTCATTTGTATCACCAGTTGGTCATGTTCATCTCAACATCTGTTCATCTTTGCACTACTGGCCAAAGATATTCAACAACATGTCATCTTTGCACTACGGGCCAAAGATATTCATCAACAATTCATCTTTGCACTACAGGCCAAAGATATTCCTCAACAGTTCATATTTGCACTACAGGCCAAATATATTCATATCTCAAAGAAATATATAATCATTTCAGAATTTATATAAACAATAATTATAACCATGTTGATCAATTCACCTTTGCACTTAAGCTAAAGATATTCAATTATAAATTCAATGGTCATGATCATACCAGTCACAATTCAACTTTGCACTACAGGCCAAAGAGAACCCTAGTCATGATCATACCAATAATCTACCCATCTTTACACTCCAGTGAAAGAGAATTTCAACATCAGGGTTATAAAAATGTTATATATGATGATAAAAATAATATGATCAACATATAGTTTTAATCTCAAGAGTAATATTCGTAACTCATGAATAGTAACCCCGACACAAAAGATAGAAATTCTACAATAAAATTCATACCAATATTTCGGTATAATGATATTGAAAGAATAACATTACTTAAATTTATAAACAATTTATTTTAATTGTTTACACTTTACTAATTAATGCATTTAATCATCATAAAATGCCAACTCTTACAATTTCATCATCAATAACCAAAACCCTCATCAAAAATCTGCATATACCTCATATAGGATTCTCAAGCCATAAAATCCTATTTTCCAATTTTCTTACTTCACAAAACATATTTAATTCATTTACTCATAACTAGACCATTTTCATGAAAAATACCAAATCAGTTCCAAAAATATTTCTTTTCTGGGATTTAGCATAATATAGTCCCATAGTGAACATATATTTTTCTCAGAATTTTTAAAAGTCATTTACTATTTTTCATATGGCCAAAATAGCCGAATATTTAGACATTTATCAAAAATTGTACTTTTGTCTAAAAATTCTGAAATTTACAGAGTATACTTCTATCATATACATGTACTCCCAATAAAAATTTCATCAATTTTGGAGTTAACCACAAGGAATTATAAGCGGTTACTTTTAAAATAGTCTTTTCTCATAAAATTCATAACTCTCAATCTATACATCCAAAAATCACCATTTTTGGACACAATCAAGAAAACTCATCAAAATATCATTTCAAATTTTTTCAGAATTTTTGAAGTTCAGAAAAATTACGAAACTGAAAATCATAACAACCCTTAAAATCCCTTACTATCCCTTACTATCCCTTACAATCCCTTACTATCCCTTACAATCCCTTACCTCAAAAGAGCAGTACTTCTGACTGGATATCGGATATGATGCTGAAGGAAACTTGCACTGATGAATAGCAACTCACCAAGTATCTAAAAACTCACAAAATATGCTTCATAATATAGAGAGAGAAAGAGAGAAAACTTATGTTTTTGGTGTGATTTTCAATTCTAACTTAGCCCTCTATTTATAGGAAAATTTTGGTAGGTTTGACCTGCAACCTGATGGCTTTACCTGCTACTATTCCCACCCACCACATTTGAAATATAATTCAGCACATTTCTTCACCAACCACAAGTGGGGCCCACCAATTCTAGAATTTTCCACCAAAATGATAAACTCTGAAAATTCAACAATTTCTGAACCAGTCATCTCGTAAAATTCATAATAAATCATACGTTCATTTTTAACGGTTCAAAATTTGTGGGCATATACTCAACTTATATATGTATAACATATCCAAAAATTACCACGATCCAACGGTCGGATTAAAAATTATAACCCCCGCAAAATATCTCAAAAACCCTGATTTTTAATACCTCCATTCCGACAAAAATACTGATAAAAACCTCAACATTAACTCCTTCATTTTTAACCACAAAAATATATCCCTCATTTATATCCACATAAAATAAATATTTTCTTATCATATAAATCAATAATTAATTATTCACAAATAATATTACAGAATCACATTTATGACAACCAGGCCGTTCCCAGGAAAGAGGGGGCTTTCCAATAAGAATTTTTCCTTACTGGCGCGCAATTAGATGACCAAACCTCTCCTTAGACAGAACTTTCTAGACATTGCCAATAATGCTATCTAATAATACTATTCAAATAATATGAATTATTGATCTGATAATGGGAAATACTGTGCAGCAACAATTATTGAACAACAATAATACAAAATTTCAACGTAGCAATTATTGAATCAATAAAATAAAATATTGAACAGTAATTACTGTAACAATTATTGAGTAGTGCCTTCTTACGTAAGAATCAATAATTTCAAAAATACTATGCAATACCGTGTGCTACTGTGCAATAACGCGTATTACTGTATTTTAACCACCGGGTATTCCAACAGTGTTAACGGTAACAACTACGCCGTTATTTGTAAAAACTTAAATTTGTCGTTTTCTTCATCCGACAGTTATTCGTTATGGGGCCCACAAATAGCTGCGCCGTCGTACGAATATTCCCCGACAGAAAGAATATTCAACGACCAAACGAATATTCCCCGACAACAATGATTATTTTATAACCACTTGTGTATTTTGAAAAAATTCATATATCACCCTTAACTTTAACATTTATCAATTTAACCATTTACTGAATAGTAATTATAAGAAAAATTGAATACTTTTATTTCATAAAATTCGGGGTCTTACAGCACTCTTGTACTTGACTTTCTTGGCAAGCAACTGATCCGAAGGAAGGACGCCATATGCCAGATACTCCAGATATAGAGTCAACCAGCAGTTAAAACGGTCAGCATACATCACTGATTCATACTGAAGACTATGAACCCGGATATAATGGCCTATTGCACTTTGACTCCCTTTGGACCTGTCAAAATAATCCCTGCTCCATTGATGTCCGAAGTAGAAGATCCATCTGCAAACAGCATTCACGAACTTTGCCTCTGTCGAAGTACTGCAACGGCTTTGTCGGACTCTTCAGTTTCTCCCTAACTATCATCAGCTTATTTCATCATCCCTAAGGATATGGCTTACATAGTAAACCAGGTGTTGCTTACCCCCAACTTTATGCACCAAAACTGCTCCCACTGTCAACAAACTAGGCGTCAAATATAATTACAATGGTTCAGCAGGAGCGAGCTTCACCAACAACGGTACCGAAGAAAGATAGGACTTTATTCCCCAGAAGGCGTCTTCACATTCCGAAGTACACTGGAACGTCTTAGCATTCTTCAGCCCTTTCCACGTACAAAAGATCGACAAACATCTTTCTGCCGATTTGGACATAAACCTCCTCAAAGCTTCTTCTGAACAATCTGGTTTTTTCCATCCGAACCTGCAGCTTTAGACAGACTTCTCCGATGATGAGTATCCACAGGGCAGTGTGCCCTCAGTGGATTCTCGGGAGTGCGACTTCTGGATCTGCTTCGGTGCTGAGCCCTTTCGCTGCGGCGAGAACACTCAAGGCAGAGTGACTTCTTCATATTTTGGGTGAATATCCTCTTGAGCTGATCCCTCGCCTGCTTGTGCCATAGCTCCGAGAGCCCCTAGGGTAAGGTACCCTCTTCGGATCCTTAGGAGTATGGCTCCTGGGTCTTCTTCGGTCACGAGGGCGGCCTCGAGACACATAACCTGAATGGGTAGGTTCCTTTCCTCTTCTCTGTCTATGTTCTTCGGACTGAACATAACTGGACGCTTCGTCCTTCATCTCCGCCATACGAAGCATCTGTTCGGAAATATCTTCCCTTTGTTTTAAAAGAACTTCCAAAGCTTTGTCCGCTTCATCTGCCATCTTGGCCAGCTTGAAGGCCTTATCGGTCTGACCATCCCGGTATCGGGTTCTAGGCGGTGTGTCTTCTACCCGTTTTCGACCATGGTTAGGTCCTTTCTTAGCTGCAAAAACCAACCTTCTCTTAACATCACATTGGGCTCTCGAATGGGAACCTTCTGAAACATGTTTGGAAGCCGTGCTATCATGAACACTTTTTGAAGGATCCAACTGATCCTTGACAGAGATTCGCTATATGGACGAACTAACAACCATTGGTTGTCCCTCCGGTGTGACCGTTTTACTCCTCACCATAATTTCCAACGTAGAACAACTGAAAAGTTGTGATTGAAAATTCAAGACACTAGAAGCCCTCCTTCTAGCGCCAATGTTAACGCCAAGATCCTTCCACGAGTCCCAATCACGTAAGACATGTCTGATCTTGCATAGTAAATACGACAACACCAACAGCTTGACGGCTTCGACCGTCGGGAGATAGCTCCGGCGTGAGAGTCAGTACAGGCGATCACAAGGTTAACAATGGAGGAAAATAAAATATCTAGAGTCTAGAGAGAGAAAATAATTCAGTTTATTTTGTTATCTTTTATTTTGTGTTATCCTTCCCTCATATACTCTCATTTCCGGTTTCTCATGCCACCGACCCACCTGACATCCCCACTACCGATAATTCAGCTGCTAAGTCCATCACCTTTTCCACCGCCGGCTAATACCGTCACTTCCCCATTAATGTCATGCAGATAACAGTCAACTGTTAACATATTCATCATTACCGGTCAAAGCCCAAAAATATAGATATTTAGTTATCTGATAGGTTGGTCCAATAACTCGGCCCAAGACTTTCAAGACCCACTCAAGATAACCCATTGACTTGGCCCAACTGGACAAGCCCAATAGAAATGACCCGATGGATTCACCAAAGGATTCGGCTCACTACACAAAATATCATGACCAAACACTCAAATTGATTGATCCATCAATATATTAGCAGACTTCAAATCATTATGTACAACGGTTGGGGCTGCCTGTTCCATGGAATTGGCATGTAAAAAATAGAATAAACAGGGGCACTTAGGTTAAAGAGTTGGTGTATCTTATAAAAACTTTCGACATCTTATTTATTTTGTACCCATGACTCAACGAGAAAATGGGTCAGAACTTTTGGCATGGCAATTGTGCGCAGATGTTTTGGAACTAAATATATGAGATGGATCGAATTAACCATTAATTACTATAGATGCTGATCCTCCATTGAAATAATTGAAATGCAAAACAAACCATACTAATATGTACGCATCACTTTTGGCCTATTTGTAAGACCCCAAATTATTAATAAATAAAATTTAATTTCCTCTATTTATTATTCTGAAATAGTAAGGGTTGATTTGATTAATGTGGTTAGTTATGGGTAAAATGTGCAAATATTTTAAATAAGTAAGTGGTTATAAAATATTCATTGTTGTCGGGGAATATTCGTTTGGTCGTGGAATATTCTTACTGTCGGAGAATATTCGTACGACGGCGCAGTCTTTTGTGGCTCCCATAACGGAAAGCGATTGGATGAAGAAAACGACAAAAATAAGTTATTTATAAATAACGGCGTAGTTGTTACCGTTAATACTGTTGGAATACCCGGTGGTTAAAGCACGGTAATACGCGTTGTTGCACAGTAGCACACGGTATTGCACCAATTATTGATTCTTACGTAAGAAGGCACTACTCAATAATGATTACAGTAATTACTGTTCAATATTTTATTTTATTGATTAAATAGTTGCTACGTTGATATTTTATAATTGTCACCACACAGTATTTTCCATTATCGGAGCAATAATTCATTTTATCTGAATAATATTATTAGATAACATTATTGGCAATGTCTAGAAAGTTCTGTCTAAGGAGAGGTTTGTTCATTTAATTACGCGCTAGTAAGGAGAAATCCTTATTGAAAAGCCCCCTCTTTCCTGGGAACGGCCTGGTTGCCAGTACTGTGATTCTGTAATATTATTTATGTATAATTAATTATTAATTTATATGATGAGAAAAATATTGATTTTATGTGGATATAGATGGAGAAAATTTTTAATGTGACAATTGTTGAAAATTAATATTTTTTTTTTGATAAAATAATTCATTTAAATATATTATTTTAATAATATATTGATGGTGATATTTTTACAATGAAAATGGGATATATGAGTATATGAGGAGGAAGAGTATTTTTGTGGCATTAAATAATTAACACATATTTTGTGTGTTGGTGGACACAATTCTTGACCGAAAATTTATTATTGACTGTAAAATCGTCCGTTTGTGGATTTCGGTCAATTTTTGTTTAGAATTTGGAAAAACTTTCTTCTGCAAAGTTGTAGAGAATTGAATTTCCTATAAAAACTCGCGAGATTCGAATTTTCTGATAAAATGGCTATTTATTATGAATTATTAAAGTTCTGAAGTTCCGAAATAATTGATTTTTGGAAGTTTTATTTATTATTTTAAAGAAAAACGTTTTTTGGCATTTAAGTGGGCTAACATGTGATATAAATGGGCTGAGATCAGATGTCTAGAGGTGGGCTAAGGAAAATTTGATAAATATATTAATATTATATTAAATTTTCTACTTTGGCGTTCTAAGCATTTTCCTATAAATAGGGTGCTTAGGATAGAATTGAAAATCACACCAGAAACACAAGTTTCTCTCTATTTCTCTCTCTATATCGAGCGTATTCTTGTGAGTGTTTGATACTTTGAGTGTTGCTATACGGTGCAAGTTTCCTTCAGCACTATATCTAGTATTCCAGTCAGAAGTACCGTCTTTCCGAGGTAAGGGATGTTATTTCTTCTTAAATGATATTATTTTCTTCAATATCATTATGTCGAAGTATTGATCTGAACTTTTTATCAAATTTGGAACTTTTCAAGTCTGGGTTACTATTCACGAGTTACTATTCACGAGTTACTATTCACCGAAAAATAAAATTTTTTTCTTTTTGTCCAAAATATCTATTATGGATACTAGCTTTGATTGTATCCATGTTTTGATCATTCTTGAATTTTACTCCACTATGATTATTTATGAGGTATTTTTGGACATGGAGTAGTTGAAATACGAATCCTTAATATTTATTATTTTGTTTCACTGGATTCGTTTCCTTTAAAATATTTTTCATCATCCTCAGTCCTAAATGATGATATAATTGAATATCTTTGGCCTGTAGTGCAAAGATTAATGATTTCTGATGAATATCTTTGGCCCGTAGTGCAAAGATGAACAGGTGTTTAGATAAACATGACCAACTGGTGAATATCTTTGGCCTGTAGTGTGAAGATGAATATTGATTGATGTTACAGGGATAAAATATTGATGATGGACTTTTAAATTCATAGATAATAGTAGATTTCATTCTCTACGTAACTCTTCTATGAATTATTATTTTTCGCTGCGAATATTGATTTAAAACTTGTTGTCTATTGTATTCTATTATATTTTTCCCTGTTGAAGACTAACGATAATTTGTTCTATGTTATCTTAGTCATAATGTTCTTTATTGGGCTAGTTGAGCTCACCCTTTTCCTTTTTGTTCCATTTTTCTCAGGAGGCGAGAATGTAGCGAGTACTAGTCGGGGTATGGAATGAAGGTTCTAGGAAGTTGTTTTAGTAGTCCTCACCATTTTTTTTACAAATATTGTACCAATAATTGTAATGAGGACTTATTTGAGTGTGGATATTGTCTAGATGACAATATTTGTATTTACACTCACAGTTTTTATGTTGTATTAATAAAGTTGTAGTTATTTCTGTATCATGTTATTGACGACACAGAATGGGTGTTGTATACCTATTTTGGGGACGTCACACTATTGGCCTTGACAGATCTATGACAACAAACTTTTTGCTTCTTGCGACGAGGTTTATGCAAATATAATTAACCCACAAAAGAATTAATATATTTTAGGAAAACATTTAAATGTCTTTATCATGGTTATTGATGCATTTTGAATCAAATTTGTACAAGTTGATCAACTTGTCGGTAAGGTTGTAAACGAGCCAACACAGTTCGGGCTCGATTCGAAAAAATACGAGCGAGACTCGAATTCGTTAATAATATAATCCAAATCTGAGCATTAAAAATAGTTCGAATAAAAATATGAGTAGAATCTGAGCAAGGTTATACTCGACTCGTTTAAGATTCAAACTACTTGAATTTTTTATTGTGATTCGATACATACTCGGTTAATACATATTCGATTAGATGTTTGATACATTCTCTTATAATATATACAAATTTAAATCAAATTAGGATAATTAGCTATTATTTTATTTTATTTTTAATTTTAATTGTGATTTTATATTTGTAAAGTGTAATAATAAATACATTTTCTCATTTTTAAGTAAAATAATAAATTCCATTTATAATTATATTTATTATAAAACTAGTTATTATGTGGAGACTCGAATTCGAGCTTGAATTTGAAGCTCGCACGAATTCGAGTAATAAATATTCGAGTTGAGTCGAATCTGAGTAGGATTTTTCAAATATAATTCGAATTCGAGTCGAATTCGAGTACAAATTTATCATTTCAAGTCGAATTCGAGTATCTCTCTGTTCGCTCCGGTTCGACTCGTTTACACCCTTACTTGTCGGAATGCAAAAGGTGTCGTTGAATTTTGGGTTTCCAAATAGGCCTCTCATGGGGTTAATCAAGAGGACAATAGACTTTTCCTCTTCTGGCCAGTCTTTTCCACTTCCTCTCACCCTTTTTTTCTTACATATATTAGCAAGATGGGTGCAGAGCCGGCCTTGGGCCAGGGCTACAGCCCGGGGCCCACAGCTGAGGGGGTCCAAAATTTTTTATAAACTTATGTATATATGTGTATAAAAAAATATAAAATAAAACAAAAGAAGTTACCTGTTAATGAAAAGGGAAATCAATCAATCCAATCAGTCTTTGTATACTCAATCTCAAGAAGAAACGTACAAGTAAAGAAATCTCATATTAATTATAAAATTAATATAATATAAAACAAATCAATAAATATGGGGAATCAAAACAGACTCTTAGCCACAAAAAAAAAAAAATCCTTCGACCCTCTCAGTTCATAACGCAACGCAATCAAATTTTTTTTGGTGATTCTCCTCTTCTCCAACAGAGTTGGAAAATAAATCATCCACCAGCTATACCAGTGCTCAAAGTTTAAAAGGATCTTTGAATAAATATTTTGTTAAACAAACCAATGCTTCACTTGAAAATTTATCAAATGAATATGAACAACCAATTCAATTAGAAGAATTAGTAGAAAATGAGAATGATGTGAATGAAGAAATTGGTGATCTAGATGAAAATGAAAATAGTGATGAACCTTTCCTTGATGAAAATGAAAATATTGACGAAAATGAAAATATGTAGTTTTCGTTTTTTAATGCAATGTTTACATTAATTCAGGGTACTCTTTTTCCTTCATTTGCGATTTTGTCCCATTAGATTTTCCCCAAACAAGGTTTTAATGAGGCCCCAAAGTGTTCTTTCTTATATTTTGTAAATTCTTATGATTTTAATAAAATTAATTAGTTGATAATTTATTTATTTTTTGTTTAATTTGTATAAAGGGGCACACTTAAAATTTTTTATCCTGGGCCTTAGAAAACTCAGGACCGACTCTGGATGGGAGCATGCATGTGCTAAGGAATGGTTAGAGTTTTCAGATGAAAGAGTCGTCTCAGAATTCCAAACAGAAAGAGAGAGAAAATATTACTCCCTCCGCTCCTAAAATATTGTCGTTTAATATTTTGGCACATGGATTAAGAAAGTATCATTTACCAAGTAAAATTTATTTGAAATTCCATCACTACTCCTTTATAGGAAGTTAAAAACTATTAATACAAGGGAGAGAATTTCTTGGGATAATGAGAGAAGGTAAGGGTAATATAAGAAAATAAATAATTTATTCTCCTCGAAAGTTGTAAACGACAAACTATTTAGAACAAATTTTTTCTTTTAAAACGACAATCTTTTAGGAACGGAGGGAATACTCCCTCCATTTCTAAATATGTGACGTTTAAGATTTTTGTACATGGATTAAGTTAACACTCCTAAAATTACTCCATTAAAATTATTATGTACTCCCTCCGTTTCTTAATATAAGTAATTCTAAAGAATTATTTTTGTTCCTTAATATAAGTTGTTTGAGAATTTCAAGTAAGCATTAATTGTTTAGTTTTCAATATTACCCAAGTAATAAATATAATTTTGGTTATTTCTCTATTTTTTGTCCAATAAATAACACTCTTATTTTCTAATACAAAGGCAATATAGACAATTAATATTATATTTAATGCTATACAATCATTTCTTTAATACTTGGGCACAACTCTAAAACGACTTATATTAAGGAACGGAAGAAGTATTACCAAAAACACTCTTGAATAGAGAAAAGAAAAGCTAAATTATAGGTGATAAAGATGAGAGAGGCATATCATTTACATATATTATTTTAATAATATATTGATGGTGATATTTTTACAATGAATGTGGGATATATGAGTATATAAGGAGGAAGAGTATTTTTGTGGCATTAAATGATTAACACATATTTTGTGTGTTGGTGGACACAATTCTTGACCAAAAATTTATTATTGACTGTAAAATCGCCCGTTTGTGAATTTCGGTCAATTTCTGTTTGGAATTTGCAAAAACTTTCTTCTGTAAAGTTGTAGAGAATTGAATTTCCTGTAAAAACTTGCGAGATTCAAATTTTCTAATAAAATGGCTATTTATTATGAATTATTGAAGTTCTGAAGTTCCGAGATAATTGATTTTTGGAGTTTTATTTATTATATTGAAGAAAAACATTTTTTGGCATTTAAGTGGGCTAACATGTGATATAAATGGGCTGAGATCAGATGTCTAGAGGTGGGCTAAGGAAAATTTGATAAATATATTAATATTATATTAAATTTTCTACTTTGGTGTTCTAAGCATTTTCCTATAAATAGGGTACTTAGGTTAGAATTAAAAATCACACCAGAAACACAAATTTCTCTCTATTTCTCTCTCTATATCGAGCGTATTCTTGTGAGTATTTGATACTTTGAGTGTTGTTATACGGTGCAAGTTTCCTTCAGCACTATATCTAGTATTCTAGTCAGAAGTACCGTCTTTCCGAGGTAAGGGGTGTTATTTCTTTTTAAATGATATTATTTTCTTCAATATCATTATGCCGATGTATTGATCTGAACTTTTTATCAAATTTGGAACTTTTCATGTCTGGGTTACTATTCACGAGTTACTATTCACCGAAAAACAAAATTTTCTTCTTTTTGTCCAAAACATCTATTATGGATACTAGCTTTGATTGTATCCATGTTTTGATCATTCTTGAATTTTACTCCACTATGATTATTTATGAGGTATTTTTGGACATGGAGTAGTTGAAATACGAATCCTTAATATTTATTATTTTGTTTCACTGGATTCGTTTCCTTTAAAATATTTTTCATCATCCTCAGTCCTAAATGATGATATAATTGAATATCTTTGGCCTGTAGTGTAAAGATTAATGATTTCTGATGAATATCTTTGGCCCGTAGTGCAAAGATGAACAGGTGTTTAGATGAACATGACCAACTGGTGAATATCTTTGGCATGTAGTGCGAAGATGAATATTGATTGATGTTACAGGGATAAAATATTGATGATGGACTTTTAAATTCATAGATAATAGTAGATTTCATTCTCTACGTAACTCTTCTATGAATTATTATTTTTCGCTGCGAATATTGATTTAAAACTTGTTGTCTATTGTATTCTATTATATTTTTCCCTGTTGAAAACTAATGATAATTTGTTCTATGTTATCTTAGTCATAATGTTCTTTATTGGGCTAGTTGAGCTCACCCTTTTCCTTTTTGTTCTATTTTTCTCAGGAGGCGAGAATGTAGCGAGTACTAGTCGGGGTATGGAATGAAGGTTCTAGGAAGTTGTTTTAGTAGTCCTCACCATTTTTTTTTACAAATATTGTACCAATAATTGTAATAAGGACTTATTTGAGTGTGAATATTGTCTAGATGACAATATTTGTATTTACACTCACAGTTTTTATGTTATATTAATAAAGTTATAGTTGTTTCTGTACCATGTTATTGACGACACAGAATGTGTGTTGTATACCTATTTTGGGGACGTCACACTATTGGCCTTGACAGATCTATGACAACAAACTTTTTGCTTCTTGCGACGAGGTTTATGCAAATATAATTAACCCACAAAAGAATTAATATATTTTAGGAAAGCATTTAAATGTCTTTATCATGGTTATTGATGCATTTTGAATCAAATTTGTACAAGTTGATCAACTTGTCGGTAAGGTTGTAAACGAGCCAACACAGTTCGGGCTCGATTCGAAAAAATACGAGCGAGACTTGAATTCGTTAATAATATAATCCAAATCTGAGCATTAGAAATAGTTCGAATAAAAATATGAGTAGAATCTGAGCAAGGTTATACTCGACTCGTTTAAGATTCAAACTACTTGAATTTTTTATTGTGATCAATACATACTCGGTTAATACATATTCGATTAGATGTTCGATACATTCTCTTATAATATATACAAATTTAAATCAAATTAGGATAATTAGCTATTATTTTGTTTTTTTTTAATTTTAATTGTGATTTTATATTTGTAAAGTGTAATAATAAATACATTTTCTCATTTTTAAGTAAAATAATAAATTCCATTTATAATTATATTTATTATAAAACTAGTTATTATGTGGAGAGTCGAATTCGAGCTTGAATTTGAAGCTCGCACGAATTCGAGTAATAAATATTCGAGTTGAGTCGAATCTGAGTAGAATTTTTCAAATATAATTCGAATTTGAGTCGAATTCGAGTACGAATTTATCATTTCAAGTCGAATTCGAGTATCTCTCTGTTCGCTCCGGTTCGACTCGTTTACACCCTTACTTGTCGGAATGCAAAAGGTGTCGTTGAATTTTGGGTTTCCAAATAGGCCTCTCATGGGGTTAATCAAGAGGACAATAGACTTTTCCTCTTCTGGCGAGTCTTTTCCACTTCCTCTCACCCTTTTTTTCTTACATATATTAGCAGGATAGGAGCAGAGCCAGCCTTGGGCCAGGGCTACAACCCGGGGCCCACAGCTGAGGGGGTCCAAATTTTTTTATAAACTTATGTATATATGTGTATAAAAAAATATAAAATAAAACAAAAGAAGTTACCTGTTAATGAAAAGGGAAATCAATCAATCCAATCAGTCTTTGTATACTCAATCTCAAGAAGAAACGTACAAGTAAAGAAATCTCATATTAATTATAAAATTAATATAATATAAAACAAATCAATAAATATGGGGAATCAAAACAGACTCTTAGCCACACAAAAAAAAAAAAATCCTTCGACCCTCTCAGTTCATAACGCAACGCAATTAATTTTTTTTTGGTGATTCTCCTCTTCTCCAACAGAGTTGGAAAATAAATCATCCACCAGCTATACCAGTGCTCAAAGTTTAAAAGGATCTTTGAATAAATATTTTGTTAAACAAACCAATGCTTCACTTGAAAATTTATCAAATGAATATGAACAACCAATTCAATTGGAAGAATTAGTAGAAAATGAGAATGATGTGAATGAAGAAATTGGTGATCTAGATGAAAATGAAAATAGTGATGAACCTTTCCTTGATGAAAATGAAAATATTGACGAAAATGAAAATATGTAGTTTTCATTTTTTAATGCAATGTTTACATTAATTCAGGGTACTCTTTTTCCTTCATTTGCGATTTTGTCCCATTAGATTTTCCCCAAACAAGGTTTTAATGAGGCCCCAAAGTGTTCTTTCTTATATTTTGTAAATTCTTATGATTTTAATAAAATTAATTAGTTGATAATTTATTTATTTTTTGTTTAATTTGTATAAAGGGGCACACTTAAAATTTTTTATCCTGGACCTTAGAAAACTCAGGACCGATTCTGGATGGGAGCATGCATGTGCTAAGGAATGGTTAGAGTTTTCAGATGAAAGAGTCGTCTCAGAATTCAAACAGAAAGAGAAAGAAAATATTACTCCCTCCGTTCCTAAAATATTGTCGTTTAAGATTTTGGCATATGGATTAAGAAAGTATCATGTACCAAGTAAAATTTATTTGAAATTCCATCACTACCCCTTTATGGGAAGTTAAAAACTATTAATACAAGGGAGAGAATTTCTTGGGACAATGAGAGAAGGTAGGGGTAATATAAGAAAATAAATAATTTATTCTCTTCGAAAGTTGTAAACGACAAACTTTTTAGAACAAATTTTTTCTTCTAAAACGACAATCTTTTAGGAACGGAGGGAATACTCCCTCCATTTCTAAATATGTGACGTTTAAGATTTTTATACATGGATTAAGTTAACACTCCTAAAATTACTCAATTAAAATTATTATGTACTCTCTCCGTTTCTTAATATAAGTAATTCTAAAGAATTGTTTTTGTTCCTTAATATAAGTTGTTTGAGAATTTCAAGTGTAAGACCCCAACTTTTATAAATAAAGATAAATTTTCTATAAATATCATTTTTGAATATTATGGAGTTAATTTGATATAATGTTATAGTTGTGGGTAATATTTATAAATTTTGCAAAGTACGCAAGTTGTTATATAATATTCGATTGGTCGGGAAATATTCGTTTTAACAGGGAATATTCGTACAACGACACAATCATTGGTGGACCCCACAACGGAATTATTATCGGATTGAGAAAACGACAAAAATATTTTATTAAAAATAACGGCAGAAATTTTACCATTGTTACTGTTGAACTACTCGGTAGTAAAAGTACAGTAATACGTGTGGTTGCATAGTAGCACACGGTATTGATTATTAATGCTTATGTGAGAAGTCACTCAGTTTGATTCAATTATTGTCAGTTAATAATATGAATTATTTAGCGATAATGACGTTTTGTTTTATTCGTATTATTAACGTAATAAAACAGAAACATCTTTTTATATAAAACAGAATACTTTATTAAAGTTATTCTATAAATAGAATATATTATATTTTATTTAAAAGATTTTTCTTTAAATATGGACCGTCAGATTAAAGTAATCAATCTGGACCGTTCATGGATTAGTTACTATGCATTATATTTTTTTATAAATAGCAGCTCATTCCTTCATTATTTCTTACGAATTCACTGAACTCTAGAGAGAAAAACTATAGAGAGAACTATAGAGAGAGAAGAAGAGTATTCTGCTACTTAACTACTTCCTTATTTCAGCTCGTCTTTAAAACGGTAAGGGGTGTTATTCTTTCTTATTCATGAAGAGAACTGTTGTTATTCCATTTCTTATTATTCTGTTGGAATAACCTGTATACGCGGTCTACCCTATACTTGGTGACATTCTTCTATTATTCTGTTGGAACATCCTGTCTGTGTGTTTTACACCGGACCTGGTTCCGTTTTTATTATTATTCTGTTGGAACATCCTGTCTGTGTGTTTTACACCGGACCTGGTTCCGTCTTGTTATTATTCTGTTAGAATATCCTGTCTGTGTGTTTTACACCGGACCTGGTTCCATTATTTATTATTCTGTCGGAATATCCTGTCTGTGCGTTTACGCCGGACCTGGTTCCATTATTTATTATTCTGTTGGAATAACCTGTCTGTGCGGTCTATCGCATGCATGGTGATTTCTTTTGTTATTCCATTCTTTATTATACTCAGTTGGTTAAGTTTTGACTTCTATACTCCATGAAATTTGTGGAATATCCTTGATATTTGCGTTTATCCAGTATCTTTTCATGAAAATATTCTTCTAAGCATTCTTGAATTTTACTCCACAAAGCAGTATCATGTTGACAATTTGGACGTTGTTAATTCTTGGATAAATTAATTCTTGAACTTGTTTTATTGAATTCTTATATCATTGTCATCATCCTCATGTTTATAAAATGTTGAAAGTCATCTGTGGCCTGTAGTGCATAGATGGACTTGGTATGATTATGACCAGGGATTATTCGGTATAATCATGACCGTAATGTTACAAATGATGTGGTAAAAGTCCTCATTGGCCCGTAGTGCATTGATGGACAGTTGTTGGCATGATCATGACCATTAATGAATATACGAATATCCTTGGCCGTAGTGCAGGGGTGATTCGATGATGTGGATTATTTTATTAAGCTGAGTCTCAGCGATCACAGTGTTGGAAAATCTTTTAAATCATAAAAGATAGTAGAGTTTATTTTCTACTTGACTCTTTTAATGGATTGCTTGTTCCGCTGCAGTTAAACTTGATGTCTATTATATTTTATCAGTTTAACATTGTTGAAGGCTAATGATAATTTATTCTGCATTATCTTAGTCATAATATTTCTTACTGGGCTAGTTGAGCTCACCCTTTCTTTCACTGTTCTCTTCAGGAAATGAGAACGTAGCTGGGACAAGTCGGGGAACGGAGTGATGGTCCGAATGATAGTATTAGTTAGTAGTCCTCACTATTCTATGTAATGGTGTGTTAATAAATGTAATGAGGACTCCTTTTGAGTATGAATACTCTCTAGAAGATAATATTTGTATTCAAACTCACAGTTTATGTTTTGTCGTATTGTACACGACAGTTGTATTAGTAAGTTGTATTTGTATTCTGTACTATGTATCTGACGACCCAAGATGGGTGATGTATACCTAATTTTGGGGGCGTCACAGTTGGTATCAGAGCTTAGGGATATGATCCCTGGCTAAGATGTGAGAATAGAACTAGGAGGGGAGAGACGGGGAATTCCTTCGCTAGTATGACCTACCTAAGTTTATTTGCATGGTATTTAATTGGTCGGTCATAATATAAGGATAATATATGACATATCAATTAACTTTTATTTTGTGGCAGTATCTGAAAATGGCATCTGAGAATGTTGAGAATAGCAATGGAGCACATGCGACTGTTGATTCACCACATATCAATAATCAGGATAATGTGCATCAGGAAGGTGACAATCCTCATGCAAACAACAACACTGACCAGATGATGAATGATGGAATGTTCAGAGGTTTTATGCAATTCATGCAACAACAGGTGAAAGCGGCTCCTGTCCACAACGTAGGTGGAAATACTGGAAACTCTCTGGCGGTCACCGCTAAACAGTTTAAGGAGCTGGGACCACCGGAGTTTAAGGGAGAACCCAAACCACTTGTAGCTGAAACATGGATAAAGCAGATCACCAAGATATTTGATGTCTTGGGTTGCTCCGAGGAGCAAAAGGTTCCCTTTGCCGCCTTTATGTTGCGAGGAGAGGCAGATTACTGGTGGGAATCGATAAAGCGTACTCAACCTGCCGCACTGAAGATGTCCTGGGAGAAGTTCCAAGAGCTGTTTAACGACAAATACTTTCCCGAGAGTATTCGTCACATGAAGGAGGTGGAGTTCATCAAATTGGAGCAGAATAATATGACCGTGTCGCAGTACGAGGCAAAATTTGCGGAGTTATCCCGGTTTGCGTCCCACCTGGTGGATAATGAAGAAAGAATGACGCGGATGTTTTTAAGAGGTTTGAAGCCGGAGATACGTCAACATCTTGTTTCTCATAAACTGTGTTTGTATTCAGATGTTGTAAATAGGGCTCAGTTGGTGGAGCGCGATAACGAGACAACGCAACCAAAAGAGAGCAGCCGGCAAAATGATAATACCAGTGAAAGCAGTCATCGAAGCGGTGACAACAAGCGTGGAGGGAATCAACAGGCCAGAAATGGTAACCACTTCGGTGGTAATCAGGGCCAAAATAATAAGAATGGGCATTTCAAGAAGAGGAGATTCAACAATGATGGAAAGACGTCAGCACCAGCACCTGTCGTTAAGGAAGGAGAACGACCACCTATCATATGTTTCAAATGCGGAGGGGAGGGGCACATCAGTCCAAACTGCGCGATGCCGTCCAAAGCATGTTATAATTGTGGAAGAGAAGGTCATTTAGCTCGATTTTGTCGTTTACCGAAGACAAATTCAGCTAGGATGGAGGCACCAAAGGCCGTCCCAGAAAAGTCAAAACCGGTTGTGCAAGGGAGAGCGTTTGTTGTGAACTCCCAGAAAGCAAGGAACCCGAATGAGGTCATCACGGGTAAGCTTATCATAAACTCTAACGAAGTCTATACTTTATTTGATACCGGTTCTACCCATTCTTTTATTTCTCCTACTTGCGCTCATCGATTAAATTTGATTCCGGAGAAATTAGACTTTGACTTAGCTGTTGAAACTCCATTGGGAGAAACCTTCATTACATCCACGGTTTATAAGTCTTGTTTGGTTCAAGTTGGTACCCACACATTACCTGTCGATCTGATTTCATTAAAAATACTTGCATTTGACGTGATTCTAGGGATTGATTGGTTAACTACTCATCATGCAAAAATTGATTGTTTTCGTAAGGTTGTTAGCTTTCATATTCCTAATCGACCTATTATGCGAATTCAAGCAACCAAACCATTAAAATCAATCGCTGTCATCTCAAGCCATAAAGCTATTCGTTTATTGAAAAACGGATGTCAAGCTTTCTTAGCTCATGTCACAGATCTAAACAAAAATACGTCAGCTTTGAATGATATTTCTGTTGTTAATAAATTTCCTGACGTATTTCCTGAAGAACTTCCTGGCCTACCCCCAGAGCGTGAAATTGAATTTTGTATCGACCTTGAACCCGGTACAAAACCCATTTCCAAAGCCCCATATCGAATGGCTCCTATTGAACTTCAGGAGTTAAAGACCCAACTGCAGGAATTGTTAGACATTGGTTTTATTCGTCCTAGTACTTCTCCTTGGGGTGCTCCTGTTCTGTTCGTGAAGAAGAAAGATGGGAGTATGCGACTTTGTATTGATTATCGGGAGTTGAATCATGTCACCATCAAAAATAGGTACCCATTGCCACGTATTGATGACCTGTTTGACCAGTTGCAAGGAGCACAATTCTTTTCAAAGATCGATCTTCGTTCTGGATATCATCAGCTGAAGGTTAGAACTGAGGATATTCCAAAGACGGCCTTCAGAACTCGGTATGGGCATTATGAATTCTTAGTTATGTCTTTTGGATTGACTAATGCTCCTGCTGCCTTCATGGATATGATGAACAGGGTATTCAAGGAATATTTGGATCACTTTGTGGTCGTCTTTATCGATGACATCCTTGTTTATTCCAAAAGCCGTGAAGATCATGAGCAACACTTGAGGCTGGTACTCCAAAAGCTTCGTGAATACAAACTTTATGCCAAGTTGAAGAAATGCGAGTTCTGGCTGGAAGAGGTAGCATTCCTTGGGCACGTAGTATCAAGTCGTGGAATATCGGTTGACCCGGCAAAGATTGAAGCTATTCAAAGCTGGGAGCAACCTAAATCAGTGACCGAGGTACGTAGCTTTCTTGGTTTAGCTGGTTATTATCGGAGATTCGTGGAAGGATTTTCTCGAATCGCTACTCCATTAACTCAGCTGACTCGGAAAGATACAAAGTTCGGTTGGAGCGAAGAATGTGAGCAGAGTTTTCAAGAACTCAAGAGGAGACTCATTTCAGCACCTGTTCTAACAATACCATCTGGCTCGGAGGGATTTGTCATCTACAGTGATGCTTCGAGCAAAGGGTTGGGATGCGTTCTCATGCAACATGGAAAAGTCATAGCCTATGCATCAAGACAACTCAAGGAATATGAGAGGAATTATCCTACTCATGATCTAGAGTTGGCAGCTGTTGTCTTTGCACTTAAAATTTGGAGGCATTACTTGTATGGGGAGAAGGTGGAGATCTTTACGGATCATAAAAGCCTCAAATATTTCTTCACTCAAAAGGAACTCAACATGCGACAACGACGTTGGCTTGAACTGTTGAAAGATTATGATCATACCATTCAATACCATCCTGGAAAAGCGAACGTGGTAGCTGACGCATTGAGTAGAAGATCATATGCAAGTACGAGTGCGATATTGTCAACACAAAAGCCCATTTTGTGTGACTTGCAAAGGATGGAGATAGAGTTAAAGACTCCAGGGACCCATGTGATGATGGCGAATATACGAGTAGAACCAACTTTAATCGATAAAGTTAAAGCTGCTCAAGCTACAGACCTGGAGCTGATGCGTATGAGGAAGAAAGTGCAAGAAGGTGCTATGCCGGAAGCAAGAATCGATGAAGAAGGAATACTTCGAGTCAACTCCAGACTTTGTGTTCCTAACAACCCTGATTTAAAGTATGAAATCATGATGGAGGCGCACAACACACCGTTTGCAATCCATCCTGGAAGTACCAAAATGTATCATGATCTTCGTCATACATTTTGGTGGAGCAATATGAAGAGAGAGATAGCGTTGTTTATCTCAAGGTGTCTAACTTGTCAACGAGTCAAAGCGGAGCATCAAGTACCAAAAGGTCCATTGCAACCACTTGAAATTCCAGAATGGAAGTGGGAGCACATTACCATGGATTTCGTTACCGGTCTTCCTAAGGTTTCTCAAGGTATTGATGCGATTTGGGTCATTGTTGATAGATTGACCAAGTCTGCTCATTTCTTACCGATACGAGAAACTTATACACTTGAACGTCTTGCTCGTATGTACATAAACGAGATTGTAAGACTGCATGGTATGCCAGTATCCATAGTTTCTGATCGAGACCCAAGATTCACTTCACGATTTTGGGTTAGTTTACAAAAAGCTATGGGCACGGAGTTACGATTTAGTTCAGCATATCATCCTCAGACGGACGGACAATCAGAGAGGACTATTCAAACTCTTGAAGATCTATTAAGACTCTGTGTCTTTGACTTCAAGGGAAGTTGGGACAAGTTCTTACCATTGGTGGAGTTTTCCTACAACAACAGTTATCAAGCAAGTATTGGCATGGCTCCATTCGAAGCATTGTATGGAAGAAAATGTCGTTCTCCAGTATGCTGGGATGAGGTGGGTGAAGCAACGTTGTTGGGACCGGAGTTGGTACGTATGACTACAGAAAAGATTCAAACGATCCGACAACGTATAAAAACCTCACAAGATCGACAAAAGAGTTATGCTGATCTTCATCGAAAGGACGTGGAATTTGATGTAGGAGATCATGTGTTCTTACGTGTTGCTCCATGGAAAGGAGTTACGAGATTTGGAAAGAGAGGAAAGCTCAATCCTCGATTCATCGGTCCATTTTTAATCCTCGATCGAGTAGGAACTGTGGCTTATAGACTCGCTTTACCGCCAAGTATGTCTCGTGTTCATAACGTTTTTCACATATCCATGTTACGCAAATATGTGGAAGACCCGAACCACATTATTGAGTTAGAACCGGACGAAATAGCGGAGGATTTGACGTATGAAGAAGTTCCTGTTCAAATCTTGGATAAGAAGGAACATATTCTACGCTCCAAGGTTATACCTCAAGTCAAAGTTTTGTGGAGAAACCACGATGTTGAGGAAATGACTTGGGAGTTAGAATCTGAAATGAAATCAAGGTATCCTTACCTCTTCGACATACCAGGTACGTACCCTAATTTCGAGGGCGAAATTTCATAAGAAGGGGAGGTTGTAAGACCCCAACTTTTATAAATAAAGATGAATTTTCTATAAATATCATTTTTGAATATTATGGAGTTAATTTGATATAATGTTATAGTTGTGGGTAATATTTATAAATTTTGCAAAGTACGCAAGTTGTTATATAATATTCGATTGGTCGGGGAATATTCGTTTTAACAGGGAATATTCGTACAACGACACAATCATTGGTGGACCCCACAACGGAATTATTGTCGGATTGAGAAAACGACAAAAATATTTTATTAAAAATAACGGCGGAAATTTTACCATTGTTACTGTTGAACTACTCGGTAGTAAAAGTACAGTAATACGTGTGGTTGCATAGTAGCACACGGTATTGATTATTAATGCTTATGTGAGAAGTCACTCAGTTTGATTCAATTATTGTCAGTTAATAATATGAATTATTTAGCGATAATGACGTTTTGTTTTATTCGTATTATTAACGTAATAAAACAGAAACATCTTTTTATATAAAACAGAATACTTTATTAAAGTTATTCTATAAATAGAATATATTATATTTTATTTAAAAGATTTTTCTTTAAATATGGACCGTCAGATTAAAGTAATCAATCTGGACCGTTCATGGATTAGTTACTATGCATTCTATTTTTCTATAAATAGCAGCTCATTCCTTCATTATTTCTTACGAATTCACTGAACTCTAGAGAGAGAAACTATAGAGAGAACTATAGAGAGAGAGAAGAAGAGTATTCTGCTACTTAACTACTTCCTTATTTCAGCTCTTCTTTAAAACGGTAAGGGGTGTTATTCTTTCTTATTCATGAAGAGAACTGTTGTTATTCCATTTCTTATTATTCTGTTGGAATAACCTGTATACGCGGTCTACCCTATACTTGGTGACATTCTTCTATTATTCTGTTGGAACATCCTGTCTGTGTGTTTTACACCGGACCTGGTTCCGTTTTTATTATTATTCTGTTGGAACATCCTGTCTGTGTGTTTTACACCGGACCTGGTTCCGTCTTGTTATTATTCTGTTGGAATATCCTGTCTGTGTGTTTTACACCGGACCTGGTTCCATTATTTATTATTCTGTCGGAATATCCTGTCTGTGCGTTTACGCCGGACCTGGTTCCATTATTTATTATTCTGTTGGAATAACCTGTCTGTGCGGTCTATCGCATGCATGGTGATTTCTTTTGTTATTCCATTCTTTATTATACTCAGTTGGTTAAGTTTTGACTTCTATACTCCATGAAATTTGTGGAATATCCTTGATATTTGCGTTTCATCCAGTATCTTTTCATGAAAATATTCTTCTAAGCATTCTTGAATTTTACTCCACAAAGCAGTATCATGTTGACAATTTGGACGTTGTTAATTCTTGGATAAATTAATTCTTGAACTTGTTTTATTGAATTCTTATATCATTGTCATCATCCTCATGTTTATAAAATGTTGAAAGTCATCTGTGGCCTGTAGTGCATAGATGGACTTGGTATGATTATGACCAGGGATTATTCGGTATAATCATGACCGTAATGTTACAAATGATGTGGTAAAAGTCCTCATTGGCCCGTAGTGCATTGATGGACAGTTGTTGGCATGATCATGACCATTAATGAATATACGAATATCCTTGGCCGTAGTGCAGGGGTGATTCGATGATGTGGATTATTTTATTAAGCTGAGTCTCAGCGATCACAGTGTTGGAAAATCTTTTAAATCATAAAAGATAGTAGAGTTTATTTTCTACTTGACTCTTTTAATGGATTGCTTGTTCCGCTGCAGTTAAACTTGATGTCTATTATATTTTATCAGTTTAACATTGTTGAAGGCTAATGATAATTTATTCTGCATTATCTTAGTCATAATATTTCTTACTGGGCTAGTTGAGCTCACCCTTTCTTTCACTGTTCTCTTCAGGAAATGAGAACGTAGCTGGGACAAGTCGGGGAACGGAGTGATGGTCCGAATGATAGTATTAGTTAGTAGTCCTCACTATTCTATGTAATGGTGTGTTAATAAATGTAATGAGGACTCCTTTTGAGTATGAATACTCTCTAGAAGATAATATTTGTATTCAAACTCACAGTTTATGTTTTGTCGTATTGTACACGACAGTTGTATTAGTAAGTTGTATTTGTATTCTGTACTATGTATCTGACGACCCAAGATGGGTGATGTATACCTAATTTTGGGGGCGTCACATCAAGTAAGCATTAATTGTTTAGTTTTCAATATTACCCAAGTAATAAATATAATTTTGGTTCTTTCACTATTTTTTGTCCAATAAATAACACTCTCATTTTCTAATACAAAGGCAATATAGACAATTAATATTATATTTAATGCTATACAATCATTTCCTTAATACTTGGGCACAACTCTAAAACGACTTATATTAAGGAACGGAAGAAGTATTACCAAAAACACTCTTGCATAGAGAAAAGAAAAGCTAAATTATAGGTGATAAAGATGAGAGAGTCATATTATTAGATGATGGAGAAAATATAAGAATTAAAGAGAGTATACGGGTAAGATATAGCTTTGGAAAAATTGGAGAAAATCAAAGAGAGTGTTAAATGTTTAGGTGTAATTAAGGAAATAATGTAACAAATTCTCCTAAAAATCCTAGAATGTCATATACTCCCTCCGTTCTTTAATATAGGTTGTTTTAGAGAATTATTTTTGTTCCTTAATATAAGTCGTTTAAGAATTTTAAGTAACCATTAATTGTTTACTTTCCAATATTAGTCCAAATAATAAATATAACTTTGATTCTCTCACTATTTTTTGCCTAATAAATAACACTCTTTTTTTTAATATAAGGACAATATAGACAATTGATATTATATTTAATGTTATACAATAATTTTCTTAATACTTGTGCACAACTCTAAAACGACTTATATTAAGGAACGAAAAGAATATATATTTAAAAACAAAAGAACTATCATAAAACGTCAATTATTAAGGAATGGAGGGAGTAGCATACTGCCATTAAAGAGAGGTCCTAAAATACACTACGTCCATTCCATAATAATAGTCATTTTAGCTTCATGCACATGAATTAAGAAACTCATTTAATACAATGATTTAAGAATTAAAATTTGTATGAAATTTCATCACTACCCCTTTATGGGAAATTAAAAACTATTAATACAAGAGACAATTTCTTGGGACAATGAGAAAAGTTAGGGGTGATATAGGAAAATAAATAATTAATTCTCCTAAAAAGTTATAAACGACAAATAAATTGGAACAAATTTTTTCTTCTAAAAAGGCAGTTATATAGGAACCGAGAGTGTAAGACCCCAACTTTTATAAATAAAGATGAATTTTTTATAAATATCATTTTTGAATATTATGGAGTTAATTTGATATAATGTTATAGTTGTGGGTAATATTTATAAATTTTACAAAGTACGCAAGTTGTTATATAATATTCGATTGGTCGGGGAATATTTGTTTTAACAGGGAATATTCGTACAACGGCACAATCATTGGTGGACCCCACAATGGAATTATTGTCGGATTGAGAAAACGACAAAAATATTTTATTAAAAATAACGGCGGAAGTTTTACCATTGATACTGTTGAACTACTCGGTAGTAAAAGTACAGTAATACGTGTGGTTGCATAGTAGCACACGGTATTGATTATTAATACTTATGTGAGAAGTCACTCAGTTTGATTCAATTATTGTCAGTTAATAATATGAATTATTTAGCGATAATGACGTTTTGTTTTATTCGTATTATTAACGTAATAAAACAGAAACATCTTTTTATATAAAACAGAATACTTTATTAAAGTTATTCTATAAATAGAATATATTATATTTTATTTAAAAGATTTTCTTTAAATATGGACCGTCAGATTAAAGTAATCAATCTAGACCGTTCATGGATTAGTTACTATGCATTCTATTTTTCTATAAATAGTAACTCATTCATTCATTATTTCTTACGAATTCACTGAACTCTAGAGAGAGAAACTATAGAGAGAGAGAGAAGAAGAGTATTCTGTTACTTAACTACTTCCTTATTTCAGCTCTTCTTTAAAACGGTAAGGGGTGTTATTCTTTCTTATTCATGAAGAGAACTTTTGTTATTCCATTTTTATTATTCTATTGGAATAACCTGTATACGCGGTCTACCCTATACTTGGTGACATTCTTCTGTTATTCTGTTGGAACATCCTGTCTGTGTGTTTTACACCGGACCTGGTTCCGTTTTTATTATTATTCTGTTGGAACATCCTGTCTGTGTGTTTCACACCGGACCTGGTTCCGTCTTGTTATTATTCTGTTGGAACATCCTGTCTGTGTGTTTTACACCGGACCTGGTTTCATTATTTATTATTCTGTCGGAATATCCTGTCTGTGCGTTTACGCCGGACCTGGTTCCATTATTTATTATTCTGTCGGAATACCCTGTCTGTGCGTTTACGCCGGAACTGGTTACATTATTTATTATTCTATTAGAATAACCTGTCTGTGCGGTCTATCGCATGCCGAGTGATTTCTTTTGTTATTCCATTCTTTACTGTACTCAGTTGGTTAAGTTTTAACTTCTATACTCCATGAAATTAGTGGAATATCCTTGATAATTGCGGTTCATCCAGTATCTTTTCATGAAAATATTCTTCTAAGCATTCTTAAATTTTACTCCACAAAGCAGTATCATGTTGACAATTTGGACGTTGTTAATTCTTGTATAAATTAATTCTTGAACTTGTTTTTATTGAATTCTTATATCATTGTCATCATCCTCATGTTTATAAAATGTTAAAAGTCATCTGTGGCCTGTAGTGTATAGATGGACTTGGTATGATTATGACCAGGGATTATTCGGTATAATCATGACCGTAATATTATAAATGATGTGGTAAAAGTCCTCATTGGCCCGTAGTGCGTTGATGGACAGTTGTTGGAATGATCATGACCATTAATAAATATACGAATATCCTTGGCCGTAGTGCAGGGGTGATTCGATGATGTGGATTATTTTATTAAGCTGAGTTCCAGCGATCACAATGTTGAAAAACTTTTTAAATCATAAAAGATAGTAGAGTTATTTTCTACTTGACTCTTTTAATGGATTGCTTGTTCCGCTGCAGTTAAACTTGATGTCTATTATATTTTATCAGTTTAACATTGTTGAAGGCTAATGATAATTTATTCTGCATTATCTTAGTCATAATATTTCTTACTGGGCTAGTTGAGCTCACCCTTTCTTTCACTGTTTTCTTCAGGAAATGAGAACGTAGCTGGGGCAAGTCGGGAAACGGAGTGATGGTCCGAATGATAGTATTAGTTAGTAGTCCTCACTATTCTATGTAATAGTGTGTTAATAAATGTAATGAAGACTCCTTTTGAGTATGAATACTCTCTAGAAGATAATATTTGTATCCAAACTCACAGTTTATGTTTTGTCGTATTGTACACGACAGTTGTATTAGTAAGTTGTATTTGTATTCTATACTATGTATCTGACGACCCAAGATGTGTGATGTATACCTAATTTTGGGGGCGTCACAGAGAGAGTAATTAAATTCTAGTTGTTTCCAACCATGGAATTAAGCTCCGTTCTCATCTTATAGTGTACTTCGAATACATTTCAAGAGGTATATTCTTTGGTTCTCAATTATGTGTAAACAAGTACTCCCTTTGTCCCGTATTAAATATTCTAATTGGTTTTGGCACGTTAATTAATAATATACTCCATCTGTTCCTAAAAGATTGTCGTTTAAGTTTAATACACACACATTAAGGAATATAATTAATACCTAGCGAAAATACTATACTACCCTTATTAATTGTCTCAACCAATTATTCCCTTCTCAATGTTTCTTATTTAATTCAACCAATTACTTCTTATTCAACCAATTGCTGCTTGGATTATAGCATTGAATTGAATAAGAATCATTGAGAAGGGAAGAAAGTTTTAAATAGGAAAAAGCTTTAAATAAGGGTAAAGTATGGAAAAAATAGCTAATGTGTATTGATAAACTCAAAACAACAATCTTTTTAGAACAAAAATTACTTCCTAAAACGACAATCTTTTAGGAACGGAGGGAGTATTTGTTTACCTAAATTGTCCTTCTAAATTAATTTTTAATTGAAGCATCTATTCACTTTTCTATGACCCAACATTAATTATTTCTTACTAGTTTCCACATGAATCAATAATTATCTATATCATTTTTATTTTTATCCCATAATTAATTTCAAGCTACTTTATCATTTTTGTTATTATTCTCACATTAAATATAAGAGATGTTATAATTAATGATAATATGAGAGAGAATCCAATAGAAATCTTTTATCATTTCTTAAGTTTCTAACAAAAGTTGACTAAAAAGATTATGAAGGTATAAGTGAAAAAATAAGATAAAAATAGTTACTAATATAAAAATAGGACATTTATTGTGAAAAATTCTAAAAAGGAAATTAGGACGTTTAATACGGGACAGATGGAGTAATTAATAACATGTATTTAATTAATCCTTCAGCTGTTATGGTTGATACAATATTTTCCTAAGACGGAATATATATATATATATATATATATATATATATATATATAGCTTTGGTAACTATCCCAGTGTTTGTCGACATTCCGGCAAGACATTATCACAGGAATGCACGATGAGGTTCCATTTTGAATCAAATTTGTACAAGTTGTTTGATACTCATCGGAATGCAAAAGGTGTTATCGTTGATACAATATTTTCCAAGGAGGGAATATATAGCTTCAGTAAGATGGTAACCATCCCAGAAGTAGTGTTTGTCGACATTCTGGCAAGGCATTATCCCAGGAATGCATGCTGACGTTCCATTTGCCCATGTAATGCAGCATGGATTGCTCGAATCTGTTATACCTACATATACATATATAAATAAACAACAAGAAAAATTAAACAGAAAATTTGAACATAGGCATATAGTTAAATGAAATAATTTTCAATGCTGTGATTTATTAGAATTACAGTAGTAATTAAGATGAAAAAGTTCAGTATTTGACTTTTGGAAGAGTGATTCTCACCTTAATTAGGATAAAAATAAAATTAAGTTGCGACATTCGTTGGTACGACAAAAAGTGTATATCTAAGTTTAGAATAATTTTATGTGCAGTAACTTATTGTGCATTGACATAGAGAAAATAATATCAATTTAATTTTTGAATTGAAGACATATTTTTTTTTCTCTCACAAGTGTTAGTACGTACACAATCAGTGCACATAGAATTGAATTTAAGGCAAAAATAGGAATTACCATATTTAGTGGGATTTATAATGGCATCATATCCAAGCCCACTAGCATGACCAAGAACGAAGGCTGAGCCTTTGAGAGTGGAAGTTAATGTTGTAAGCGTAGTACGAAGTTGGGCATTGAATAAATTAATAAGGTGGTTGATATCTTCAACACATTGCCCATTTTGTTTGAACTGCCTTGTGATTGAAGGAATGCACCCAATGGGTCCAAGTTCGAACATAACCACTTTTCTGGCTCCTAATTTATACAACCTCTGCACATAGTATATACTCGTATAAGTAGTATATATAACTCGTATATATATATATATATATATATATATATATATATATATATATATATATATATATATATATATATATATATGTTATGTCAAATTTTTATGACAAGTGTATGTCTGGAACGAATTTAATTTAAGGCATATAAACATATTACTCCCTCCATTCCTAAATAAGTGACGTTTTGAAAAAAAAAATTGTTTCAAATTATCTGTCGTTTACAACTTTTTAGGAGAATAAATTATTTACTTTTCTATATCACCCTTACCTTCTCTCATTGTCCCAAGAAATTATCACCCTTAGTATTAATGGTTTTCAACTTCCCATAAAAGGGGTAGTGATAGAATTTTATACTTCCCATTAAATGATTTTCTTAATTCATGTGCAAAAACTTTAAACAGCACTTATTTAGGAATAGAGGGACTATATAGCTCTCTTTATTTCACAAAAAGTGACCTATTTATAATAAAAATTGTTTCACCAAAAGAGTTCACATTTTAATTATAGTAGTATGAAATGACACGTATCCTCAAATTTGTCATTAAAATATCATTAGGATACCACATTTTGTATATATTCATAAAATTTATAAATGCGACTAGCTTTTTGTGAATTTGAGAGTATACATTAATTATATATACTTTTAATATGTTTTTCTATTTATTTCTTCAATACATAGATTTATATACTCAACCATAGATAACTAAATATGTTAAATATTTTTAGCATGTCATAGAATTTATGTCAAATACAAACCTGAAATTGTTGGAAGAGGACATCTGTGAGAAGTTTGGCAAATGATTGAGGAGTGTAGCGTCGGCTGGAATCACATATATTTGGTTGAAGGTAATTGTTGATGTAGTCATTACTACCAATGGATATTACAAATATGGATTTGGATAAGTATTCGGAAATCTTTGCGGAGCTTTCAAAGTGATTTGCCAAATCCAACTTAATCGTTGTTTCAAACAGCTTGATCTGATCACCTAAATTCAAGCATTTACCCTGCATATATGCAATATCAATCCATGGATATATATATATATATATATATATATATATATATATATATATATATATATATATATATATATATATATGTGTGTGTGTGTGTGTGTGTGTGTGTATGTGTGTGTGTGCGCGCGCAATTAGTGTTACATTGTTTTATTGTTAATTAAAAAAAATTAATTACTTTTTATTTGTCATGTTATATGTATAAAATGTTCTTAATTAAAAAATAATTAAACATGCATTTTTTAATTGAAAATCCAGCTATGGCTCATTAATCAATCAGAAGCTAGTAAGTATAAAATCTATGTGTGTCTTGATCATATCCTACGTGATTATGGACGTGCCTAGAAATGTAAAATTAATAACTACTTATATATCAACTCCCCTACAATTAACGAGTTTGGTCAATAAACAACAAACTTAATTAAATAAGGAGCTAGGCTGCACGAACTGATTAGAAGTATTTATTATTACATCCATTCCCTAAAAAATTGTCCTTTAAAATTTTTATACATGGATTAAGAAAGACATTTAATACTACTATTATTTAACAATTAAAATTTGTTTAAAATTTTATTATTATCTCTTTATGGAAAGTTAAAAATTATTAATACAAGGAAGAAAATTTCTTGGGACAATGAGAGAAGTTAGGGGTGATATAGGAAAATAAATAATTTATTCATGTAGAAAATTATAAACGACAAATAAATTAAAACAATTTTTTTCTTTTAAAATGATACTAATCTTTTAAGAAGAGAGGGAGTAACACTTTGAGACAATAATTAATGTATTGAATGACTTGAACATCAATAACAAATTAAATTCATGGCCCATCTGCTACTTTATATTCCTACTACTACCCCCACAAATTTATTTCATAAGAGACGACAACAAATCAACAATATGGAATAAATGCAGCATATTGATTACTTAATTTTTGTCAAATTAAATTTCAACTAGTCTAAAAAACCTAACATCATTCAATGTCACCTAAGCGTGGTACGGAGAAAACGAAAATATGATAAGAAAATTCTAAAAAACTAAAATTAATAAATTTTGAGATACTTACAATCGACGAACAATTTATTAGATATTTTATCATAAGATATGGGCCACGCAATTTATATCTAGTTGTACTCCGTATATTATGAGTTTATTTGGAATTTGTTAGTATGTCAAGATTTACTCAAAACTACTAAAACAATTGATCAAATCATTACTTCCTTGTCTCAAAATTGAAAATACATTTGATTATTTAAGTTAATTTATAAATTTTAAAAATTTAAAAATACCCAAGTATTAGTATCTTTTAGCTTTTGTTAGTATTTATGATTAAAATTTTTGCATTAAAATAAAATAATATTTTATATTAGTATAAAATTTTACACCTTACTTTAGAAACTCAAAATGCATATGTTTCATATATGGAGTAATTGATTACTAAGTCACGTACAATATAGCTTCCAGTTTCCGGTAGGATACCGCAGGTGGCAGATGCATAATTGAACCCCGTTAGTATTGATGACCGTCGGAAACTTATGAAGGGGGGAGAATACGGTAGCCCAAGATACTCAGCTACAACATCATGTATCATGCAAATTGATAATGTGAATTAAGGAACAAAAAGAAAAAAAGATACATACACATATATCTTTTTAGACAGTTTTAAATTAGCAAAAATTTTAAAATTTCATATTATAAAATAAAATGAAGTTTTAACATGTTTTTATTTACAACATTAATTATACATTAATCAAGTGTGCTATTATGTCATTACTACTAACAAAATCAAAATCTATATATAACAACGATGAGTATAAGAAAATTTCGGCTTTTCTAAATATAATCTTAACACTAGATAGAGATGCAGTACTAGTGGTAGGATAGTAAGTACTGACATTAATTTTAGGATATGCACGTAACTTTTATGAACTAAAATAAGAAATATATATATATATATATATATATATATATATATATATATATATATCTAATTTTGGAATAGATTAAAAAATAAAAATATGAAACGAATGAAATAAGAGAAGAGGTTTCTAATTTTGGAATACATTTTAAACAAATTAAATGATTTGGGGATACATTTGAAAGAAAAGAGGAAATTTAAAAGTAGAAATTAAGAATGAAGGAGCATATATACCTATGAAATCTACGACGGTTCTCCCATTGGTAAATCTTCCGGTAGCTCCCCTAGCGAAGTTGACACCGTATGGCCGGAAATTTGCTTTGGCGAGAGTTGGCAAGAAATTATTGTTGCCACTGTCAAATAGTGAATCTCCCATTACATATAATGCCGGTGCAAGCGAATAATTTGAATTCGAAGCCAAAAAATGACGAGGAAAAATAATGAAGAATAAGAAGATGATAAAGTAGAACATATGGGTACTGTTTCTCATCTTTTCTTCTAATTATTTTCTTAGGAAATTAGAAAGGATATCAGCTGAACAAAAGGTACTTAATTGTGATGAAAAAAGTCAAAGTTTAACGTATGTGTTGGAGGATGAATATATTTCCAAAAAAGAAGACTGTTGAATTGCATGAAATTAGACATTAATTATAAAACTTGGTAGAAGCATGATCATAAATATATATATATTATTATTATTATTATTATTAGACCTTACTAAAAATAGATTATGGGTTAAAAAAAATATTTATGGTTTCATTAATAACTAAAACTATATAACATGTTTTTAATATGGATTATGTGAGTTATAACCAAATGATTATGGATTCAATATAAGTCAACTCATTTTTTAAATTTAAGCTTGCTCTTATTATGGTCCAATGAAATAAATTACTTAATATATTATTTTTTATCTTCATTTAATTTATCTCTCTAATTTTTTCTATCTATTCTCTTTCTCTCTCTAAAAATTTTTATATATCGCTTTTTAATACTCTCTAAATTTTCTACACTATAAAGTTAACATCTTGAAGCAATCGATAGCTCATTTTTTTTAAAAAAAAAATTATATCTTAAAGGTAGGGCTGTTGGTCGAGCAGAGTAGCTCGATACTCGACTCCAGATCGGTTCGAAAATATGATTCAAAGCTCGAATTCGAAGTTGATTCGAGTCGAATATGATCCAATACTCAATATAAGTCAACTCATTTTTTAAATTTAAGCTTGCTCTTATTATGGTCCAATGAAATAAATTACTTAATATATTATTTTTTATCTTCATTTAATTTATCTCTCTAATTTTTTCTATCTATTCTCTTTCTCTCTCTAAAAATTTTTATATATCGCTTTTTAATACTCTCTAAATTTTCTACACTATAAAGTTAACATCTTGAAGCAATCGATAGCTCATTTTTTTTTAAAAAAAAATTATATCTTAAAGGTAGGGCTGTTGGTCGAGCAGAGTAGCTCGATACTCGACTCCAGATCGGTTCGAAAATATGATTCAAAGCTCGAATTCGAAGTTGATTCGAGTCGAATATGATCCAATACTCGTTTTCTGTTTAATGATCCACGAGTTGAATTCGAGTATACCAGTATTCGCTCATATTAGGGTTTGAATATTTCATTTTTTCTCGAACCATACTCAATACCTGCTCGATGAATTATATTCGAATACTGGTCTGATCCATACTAACAAGCTAAATATGTGATATTTGTATCAATCTTTATAATTTATAAAGTGTAGTATTAAATTGTGTAAGCTTGTACTTGAATAAATCAATTAATTGATAGTCAATTCGTATTATATTCTTTGTAATTTCTTTACATAAATAAAAGTAAAAGACTTTTATATATAAACACTACAAGAAAAAGCTTTATCAGCGACCGCCTATCAGCGACCGCATACAGTCGCAGATACCCATCAGCGACCGCATGCTGTCGCTAAAAGGCGTCGCACAAAATCTGGTCGCAGAGATGCACATCAGCGACCACTATTAGCGACCTATGTATGATCTGTGACCGCTATGCGCGACCGGAATAACAAATCCGGTCGCTAAGCTTAGTCAGCATGGTCCAGGGCCAAAGCTAACGTGTTCCACGTGTCAGCGACCGGTATCAGCGACCGGATGCGGTCGCTGTCGTCCACAAATAGTATCCGTCGCTATTACCCTATCAGCAACCGCATGCGGTCGCTGATATGGAAAAATAAAAAAATAGAATATTGCTGTTTTGCAGAAATCTCAAAAATCTGTACCTGTTTTATCCCAACACACATACCCAACAACAACATACACAACAATATAAACATCCATCGTCCACCAACACATACACCAAACTAGTATATAAACCATTCAAAACCAATATGATTTTGAATAAATATAATAACATTTAAAACTTGTTTAAGTAACATACAAACATCCTAAGAATGAATATACAAGTACAAACTTATATTATAACTATAAAACTAATCTAAAGCAGGTACGTCAAGCATCACCGCCTCCTTGATCACCCTGTAATTAACAAAATAATAAAACAGGTTAGAAATATATACTAATTGTGTTAATATTGGTATATTACGACAATATACAACAAATTAATTTTATACCTCGTCGCCATCCCCGTGTTGTGATGCTGCTGCTGCTGCTGCCGCTACTGCTTCAGCTAACTCCTCAGCACTCAGAGCCCCCAGATGTCTGCCCAGTATCTTCAGAAGATCCCGATCTTGACATATAGCTCTCACACAGTCAGTCGGAGTATGAACAGCTGGATGGCTCGATGACTGTGTAGACTGGATAGAAGAGCAGCCTGAGCCACTGAAGGATGGGCGTTGTCGTTTGTCCTTGACCTTTAATGTAATTCTTCTTCACAACAGACGCCCTCTCCCACAACTCTTGATCGATAAATGGACGTGGAGTGCCTTCAGGATAGCGCTCATTCAATAAACGCTTATAAGTGTCATGTCATCATGTTAACAATTAAATAGTTAAAAATAAATTAATTCTGTAAGCATTAATTAAAGATCAAGTTGTTAAAATTTATTACCGCTATCTGGATAGCCTCAGGCAGACCATCACGGGTGGCCACGTACACATCCAGCCAATGGATAGGTTGACCTTGAGACTGAGACTCCTATACAAAAATAACACAATATTACTAAGTAAAAATGGGATATATTTTCTACAATTCATGATTGAAAACATATTAAAACTTGTAAAGACGTACCCTGGCAGTGATATGCTGCAACTGTGAAATACTGCCGCCCTTGTATGTTCCTTTAGCCTTTGTGCCATCGGATACACCAGAGGCTCTGTTGGTGGCGGCAGTCTTTCGTCTTTTCACCCAGCTCTCAGCTCTCTATTGGGCACACATCTCAGCCTATATGGACTGGGTGCACCACCAGGGGCTATGCTCGTGCATATAATTCTCTCCCTGGCCTGGATGGTCGATCTCGGCATTGTGAATGGCTTTTTGTCGTTCTTTATTCAAGTTGTCCTTGGTGCGGACCGCGCACTTCTGCCAGAATAATGTCTGAATCACCGAAGCATGCGCGTCCTCCCATCTATACCTTTTCTGCAAATAAAACAACAATAATAACATTACTAAATAATTATCCTTTGAATATTATATTAATATTATCTATCATAATTAAAAAAAACATAACTGAAATTCTGCCCAAACAACATCCTTGTGGGCGATAGGTGTGCTCGCCCATGTAATCACAGCTGTAGGCCAATTCTGTAAACACAGCTGTGATATGTGTTAGAGTTTATGCCCTAGAGGCCAATTATTTGATGTAATTGCTTAACATTTGATATTATTGTTGATTGAATAAATAAATGATTTTATTATGGTTTTAATTACTGCGTAATATAATTGTTAACATAATAAAATTCCTTAGAATAGTGATACAAATTATATAGTTTCAAGTATGTGACTTGAACATGAGATTATATAATTATAATTAGTATCATTGTTCTTAAATGTCCCTAGTCGAGTATCATTGTTGATGGGACAACAATGATGCATTGAGACTAGTATGTGGATTGACTGATGACCAAATCTCATTGGTCATAAATATATGAGATATTAAGTCAATGCATAGGTACATGTTAGAGAACAATGTACTGGACAGACCCACCATGAGAATTCTATATGGAGCATTATGCGAAGTGTCATTAGTAATTCTCATAGTGACAATGATGTAATGGTCCTCCGACCTGAAACCGCTATATTACTACACGAGAATATATGTACTTTGATATCATCAAATGTCACCTTTAATAGGGTGGACTATAAAGGTGATTATTGGGTTCATTATGAATCGTGTGAGTAATATGAGTGATCTAGATGGAATTTAACCATCCTATATTTTATAGGTGATATCCATAGGCCTCTTGATTGAGTAGGACTATGAAATGCATGGCCATGCTCAAATAGTGATTTGTTTCATATAGTCTACTCATTGATCAAGAAAACTCAGATTAAATTATGAAGAGTATGACACATTCCATGACTCGAGTTTAATCTAGGATATTAAGGTTAAAAGGATTAAATTACATTGAAACATTGGTCACGAAAAGGTTGCATCGAATCATCGATCTTATTATTACTTGGGTAGCAGTGATGCATTACTAGATGCCGCTCACTGTTTATAACTTTATAATATGATTTTAAGGTTATTGCCAACGTAATAATAACCTATAGGGTCACACACAAAGAACGTAATTAAAAGGAAATTAATTTAAATTGTAAAGATTTAAATATGTCAATATGATTGATATAATTTTAAATTACGAATTTAAATTAATAGGATAATTTATATATAGGTATATTAATTAAGTAAGACTTAATTAAGATATATATAAATTCGGATTTTAATAATATTAGGTTTTGATTAATTCCTCCTGACTGCTATATATATGATGTATATCAGACTTTAGGTTTTTACGTCAAAACAAAACCCTAGCCGCTCTTAGAGAGAGACTAGAGAAAACAGTTTCGAAAATCCTCATCCTTGGTGGCTAGTACCGCGATTCCTTCTTCTGCAAATCGTAAGACGATTCGCGGAGCGTTCGTGTGGATACCGTAGAGACGCAGTCGGTTTGTATTGCGTTGGAGATTCGAGGCGCAGTCGATTTCAGACTCTCGTTTTCATATTCGGTATAATCTCTAAACCTCTTAATTAATTGATTTTTCGCATGGATCCTGTTTTAGGGTTTCGGAAATTGCTTTAAAATTTTAATTTCCGTTGTGCGTTTCTGTGCCGAAACCCTACAATATGCACTTGACGATTTTATTATCTGAAAAATCACTATAATATACAACATCAATTAGCATATATTAAAGCAATTTACATCTAAGTTATAATATATATGAACATTTTTCAAACTTATACTTATATAATACTTAATAAAAATTCACCAGAGTCTCCCCTATAATATGGACTAGCCACATGCACGACGACATGCATACATGGACATTTCTAGGCACCCAAGACACAAACCAATATAATATCAATCAAAACATTACCAATATACAATAAATAGAATCTTAAATGCTTATATAAAATTAATATATGCGGGACGTACGTGCTATTCGGAGGAGGGCGAATCTGAATAAGAATCCGATCATCCGGATTAGTAGGGGCCTTGGGCACATGATTAGGCCACCTACCCAAGCCGCGCTTTTTTTGCGCTGCTTCAGAAGCCATCTATATATTACAAATTTCAAGATGTTTTGCAGAGTCATATTTGATTACATGTATATATGACAATAAACATGACAGTGATATAAACATGTATATATATGAATATAAAATGACAATAAATGTGACGCCCCCAAAATAGGTATACAACACCCATTCTGAGTCGCCAAATACATGGTACAGAAAGCAAACTACAACTTCAATAATACAATTGTCGTGCAAAATACGACAACACATACTGTGAGTTTAAATACAAATATTGTCTTCTAAATAATATCCACACTCAAATAAGTCCTCAATACAATTATTCAAACACTATTTTACAGAAATAGTGAGGACTGCTAAAACATCTTTCTAGAACCATCACTCCATACTCCGACTAGATCCTGCTAAGTTCTCACCTCCTAAGAAAAAAAATGGAACAAAAAGGAAAAGGGTGACTAAGATAATATACAACAAATTATCATTAGTATTCAACAGGGAAAAATCTGATAGAATATAATCGACAACAAGTTTTAGATCAACAACTGCAGCGGAAACAGCAAACCATTAGAAGAGTCAAGTAGAGAATGAATTCTACTATCTTCTAAGATTTAAAAGTCCATCATCAATATTTTATTCCTGTAACATCAATTAATAATCATCTTTATCCAAATATTCATCTTTGCACTATAGGCCAAAGATATTCATTTGTATCACCTGTCAGTCATGTTCATCTCAACACCTGTTCATCTTTGCACTACAGGCCAAAGATATTCATCAAGTAATCATACATCTTTGCACTACAGGCCAAAGATATTCAGTAATATCATCATTTAGGACTGAGGATGATGAAAAATATCTTAAAGAGAACGAATCCAGTGAGACAGAAGGACAAATAGTAGGGATTCGTATAACAATTTATCCAAGATCAATAATACTTCATAATAATCAATTGTGAAGCAGAATTCAAAAATAAAGATCAAAACATGGATACAATCAAAGATAGTAACCATAATAGACATCTTGGACAAAAAGAGAAATTTTATTTTTCGGTGAATAGTGCCGTATTCGTGAATAATGTCGTATACGTGAATAGTAACGTATACGTGAATAGTAACTCTGACACAAAAAGTTCTAAATTTGATAAAAAGTTCATATCAATATTTTAGCATAATGATATTGAAAAAAATAATATCATTAAGAAGAAAATAATATCCCTTACCTCAAAATATCAGTACTTCTGGTAGGAATACCGGTATAAGGCTGAAAGAAACTTGCTCTGATGAATAAAAACTCTCAAAGTATCTAAATACTCACAAAATACACTCAATAATCTAGAGAGAGAAAGAGAGAAAACTTGTTTCTGGTGTGATTTTCAATTCTAACTTAGCCCTCTATTTATAGAAAAATGTTAGCACGCCGAAGCAGACTTAACCTGCAACCTGATGGCTTTACCTGTTACTATTCCCACCCACCACATTTGAATAAAAATATCAGCACATTTCTTCACCAACCAAGAGTGGGGCCCACCAATTCTAGAATTTTCCACCAAAATGATTAACTCCGAAAATTCAATAATTTCTGAACCAGTCATCTCGTAAAATTCATAATAAATCATACGTTCATTTTTAACGGTTCAAAATTTGTGGACATATACTCAACTTATATATGTATAACATATCCAAAAATTACCACGATCCAACGGTCGGATTAAAAATTATAACCCCCGCAAAATATCTCAAAAATCCTGATTTTTAATACCTCCATTCCGACAAAAATACTGATAAAAACCTCAACATAACTGCTTCATTTTTAACCACAAAAATATATCCCTCATTTATATCCACATAAAATAAATATTTCCTTGTCATATGAATCAATAATTAATTATTCACAAATAATATTACATAATCACATTTATGATAACTAGGCCGTTCCTAGGAAAGAGGGGGCTTTCCAATAAGGATTTCTCCTTACTGGCGCGTAATTAAATGACCAAACCTCTCCTTAGACAGAACTTTCTAGACATTGCCAATAATGTTATCTAATAATATTATTCAAATAATATGAATTATTGATCTGATAAAGGAAAATACTGTGCAGCAACAATTATTAAAACAACAATAATATAAAATATCAACGCAGCAATTATTGAATCAATAACATAAAATATTGAATAATAACTACTGTAACAATTATTGAGTAATGCCTTCTTACGTAAGAATCAATAATTGGTGCAATACCGTGTGCTACTATATTTTAACCACCGGGTATTCCAACAGTATTAACGGTAACAACTACGCCGTTTTTATAAACAACTTATACTTGTCATTTTCTTCATCCAATCGCTTTCCGTTATGGGGCCCACACAAGGCTGCGCCGTCGTACGAATATTCCCCGACAGCAAGAATATTTCACGACCAAACGAATATTCCCTGACAAAATGAATATTTTATAACCACTTACTTATTTTGTAAAATTTGCACATTTCACCCATAACCAAAGTATTATATCAAATTAACCCCTTATTATTCACAATAATATTTAGAGAAAATTTGATTTTATTCATTAATAAGCTGGGGTCTTACAATAAACAAAAATTACATTTAAATAGTTTAGTACATAAACATGACAGTGATTTAAACATGTATATATATATATATATATATATATATATATGAATATAAAATGACAGTCCATTAAAAAATCTCATATGAAGTGAACTGCACCCAACTCCAAACAAATATACATTCACTTTTTAACTTGAGCATACTTGTAAGCATGCATATGATTAACATTTAAGCATACTTGTAAGCATATGACTTGAGCATACTTGTAACCATATGACTTGAGCATACTTGTAAGCATATGAGTATCATTTAAGCATACTTGTAAGTAAATGACTTGAGAGCATATATACTTGTAATCATATGATTTAAGTATACTTGTAAGCATATGATTAACATTTAAGCATACTTATTTTTATTGTTTATCGTAAGTGAATACGTAAGGTATTTCATTCATGCTAGCTTTATATCAGAGTTTGTTAACTCATTTATACAACTTTAAAGACAAAACAATCTCTTTATTGACCAAGTGTGTTTAGTTACCTTCTCTGTTGCACTAACAGTTCCCTAGCACTGTCTATTTTGGCTTAACAGCCCCCTAACAACTAAGCTTGGCTTGGCCCCATGAGGCTTAGCTAAGCTTGACATGGACTCGTGTGGCCTCGCGGCCCCAAGCCCAGCCCATCAGCTCCAACATCCCCTTAATAGGCTCTAGTGGATCACCAATAGGCTCGTTAATAGTATAAACGTTCGCAACTAACCCGACCAATAAAAATATTTCGCCAGAGTCTCCCCTGTAATATGGACTAGCCACATGCACGACGGCATGTATATAAGGTCATTTCTAGGAACCCAAGACATAAATCAACAGTCCATATGAGATACCATAGGAATTGGATAGAAATTATGAACTTATCAGAATCCCAATGCTCATAAAAAGAATTACTATCCGCAAACAGTTTTAATCTAGAGATTTACTACAAAAGAGTTTTGCAGGTATCCGCAGCATGTGAGGATCAAACTTGCAAACTTTGAAACCCAATCATTTTCCGTGGGAGCAATTATTCATGTTTTGATTCACATTATGATGTCAATGTCAAGTTCTCAGTCTACAAATGATTTTTTCACAATGACCAATATAATTGGTTAAACTACAAATATAAACATGGGATTCACGAGTCTATATCATGTGCATGACTTCCTATAATAACCAAACTGTTACTACCTCTATTGCACAAAAAGAATCCCAAAATATAAATTTTATACTAACTACAATCTAATACATTCATCCTATTACCCAAATCAAGTTACCCAAAATATAAATTTTATACTAACTCCATCCTATCACTAATCAAGTTACCCAAACTGACATAAATTAACAAAATCAAATTACCCAAAGTATTGCGTATTACCCAAATAAATTTTGCTCTAATCAAAACTTATAAACCAAACATAATCATATTACCCAAATCGACTTCAAATACTAATAAAATCATAATCATATTACCCAAAATATGATTTAAGCATGCTAGCCATATTCATTCATTCAACTCTTTGCAATAAATTAACTCTTAAAACACAAATTCGTAGCAAACATACTGATTTGGAGGAGAACGAACAAAAATAACAAACAACCAAAAAAATTAAAGAAGAAGAACTTAAAAAGTAGCTCTTACCTCTACAATTAGTCTCTAATTTGAAGAATAATGAACGAAAACTGCTTCTCCTTCTTCTCTTCTCCCCCCTTTCTCCCTCTTCTCTCTATTTCGGTGACCTCCCTCTTTTTTTTCCCTTCCGTGCTCTGTGTCGAGCGAACTGGTTACTGAATTCATTTAGTTTGATCAGCGACCGCTATCTGCGACCGCATGCGGTCGCTGAATTTTAATGACATGGACTTATCAGCGACCGCATGCGGTCGCTGTTTTGAAGTGGTTGCAATAAAACTACGCGCCAACTTTTCCTGCCAAATTTTGGGGGGAAAATTTGTTCTAGCGACTGAGCTGCGACTGCAGTCGGTCGCTGATATATATTAGCGACTAGAATATAGGTTGGTCGCTGATATCGGTCGCTATTAAGAATATCAGCGACCGAATATGCGGTCGCTGATAGACCTTTTTCTTGTAGTGAAATATTAGTTCAATAATCAATTTAGTATGTAGTGGTTCAGTATTAAGTGAAATGGTTCATATTCGAAAATCGATTTGAAGGCTCGTGAGTAACTCGTTTTGTAAACGAGTCGAGTACTTACGAGCCAAGTAGATCCAAGTAATGATCCGAATCAAATCTAGCGCAAAATTTGAAATTCCTATCGAATTCAATCTCAATTTTTTCGAGCCGAGCCGAATCTGAGCATTAGAGTGTTCGCTGAGATTCAACTCGTTTTCACCCCTACATAAAGGTAAAGAAGGGAATAAAATAGAAAAATTAAAAACCACGAAAAAATAACCCAAAAAATAAAAGAAACTATACAAATTTACACAACTCAAGGAATTACCAACGACCAAAAATCTACGTCAAACAAATTTAATGGCATACACAAACAAATTTCAATTTAATACCTGTTAATTAAAATCAAAGAGTTATTGGGAGCGGAAGACGCAATAGAGTTGTGATGAGGAAGATGAACACGATGAAGAAGACGAAGCGTGAGAAAATTAGATTATTTCAATCAGTTTGGAACGAATTAAAAATGGGCCGAAAACAATTAATTATTAACTAGATTGAGCCTAACTATTTTTTTTAAAAAAATATGAGTCCAAACTATAACTAATCTAACTAATTCAAATGTTTTTAGTTAATTTGGGTTGACCCACCCGTTTATAAATTATATTGCAAGGTATATATATATATATATATATATATATATATATATATATATATATATATATATATATATATATATATATATATATACATATATATCGGTCAAGATCAAGAGCATCCTCCTTAAATAGCATTCTTTTATTAAAACTACGTCATTTTGGAGAGACGCGGTGACATTTTTGTAAATACAATGTCACCGCGTATTTATAAAAATGTCACCGCGTCCCTCCAAAACGACATAGTTTTAATAAAAGAATGCTATTTAAGGAGGAATGCTATTTAAAGAGATTGCTCTTGATCCTTACCGATATATATATATATATATATATATATATATATATATATATATATATATATATATATATATATATATGGTCCGGATCAAGTGCATACCCCTTATCTTAGTCACCCGTGCTCACCCTCCTTTAGGCGACGGTTTTAGTCATACAACCGTCGTCTATACTTTTAATGACGGACAACATATAGCGTCGCTAAAAGTATAGACGACGGTTGTATGACCGAAACCGTCGCCTAAAGGGGAATGAATACGGGTGAGTAATATAAGGGATATACACTTGATCATTGCTCTCTCTCTCTCTCTCTCTATATATATATATATATATATATATATAGACAATAATTCATAGTATCTATTTGTAATGGATCATAAATTGACAAATATCATCATAATCCTCCGTTTCTATAATTAACGGTAATGACTAAAAAACTAAACTCATCATCCGCTAGTTATCCTAGCGGACGGAACTATTGCAATTTTTGGTTTATTATGCCCTTCTAACCCCAAATCATCGCAAGAATGACATACCAAAAACCAAGTCCGCAAGAATGACTACACAATACACAATCTCAACAGCGATTCCTCTCGATCCCTCTGCAACTACACAATCTCAGCAATCTTTGCCGCTATTCCTCTCGATTCTTCTACAACTACACAATCTCAGCGGTGATTCCTATAGCAACGGTGAAGCGGCGATTCCTCTAGCAAAACCCTTCAATACTCGAGCGTATAAGATTTTTCAGTGAGTTTTCAAATTATAAGAATTTTCCGGTGAGTTTTCGAATTATAAGGTTACTCAAAAGTACACTTGAGATCAGAACCGAAGCTTACACAAGTAAATTCTTCTTCCTCTCTCTTCTGTTCGTAGTTAGTATTATGATCTAGAGATAACCTAATTTTGATCATTTTTATTTTAGGGACAGTTGGGAAACAGGTTGTGGATTTGTGTTTGGACCGAATTAGAAAGCTAGCAGACAATTTTAGAGATTTTTTGATATTCCACGTTGTTGGAGGTGGCACTGGTTCAGGCCTTAAATCTCTTCTTCTAGAAAAGCTTTCTGTGGACTATGGCAAAAAATCAAAGCTTGGTTTCACTGTTTACCCTTCTCCTCAGGTCTCCACCTCTGTGGTTGAATCATACAACTCTCACTCCTTTCTGGAACACACTAATGTTTATGTCCTCCTTGACAATGAGACAATCTTCGTTCCCTTTAGCCTAATGGGAGTATTATCATCCAAAAATATTTTTAATCTAGTCCGCTAAAAATACTAGCGCGCGGAGTAAGTTATAATAATAATAATAATTATAGTAATAATAATAATTATTTTAATAATTATAATAATAATAATAATAATAGTAATAGTAATCTATATAATAAAGATTCAAATTTATTCTAATTGATTTAGGCGGGAAAGCACAAGTACGGCTCATATTCATTTTGATTCTAATTCAAAATAATAATAATAATAATAATAATAACTATTATTATTATAATAAGAAGAAGAACAACAACAATAATAATAATTATAATTATAATAATAAAATAATAATTATTATTATTATTATTATAATATTATAATATTAATTATAATAATAATAATAAAGTAATAATAATAATTATTATACTAATAATAACAATAATAATAATAACAACAATAATAACAATAATAATAATTATTGTGGTGGTGTGGTGAATTATGATAATTGTTATTGATGATCGTAAGTTTTATAGACAAGTTTAGATTTTTTTGGATATCTATATTTAAAGGAAAATTAATTATTGTTGTAGTGTGGTAAATTATGATAATTGTTATGTCTGATTGTAAGTTATTTTAAGTTGTAAAGAGTCTTTACGTAATATAGTATTTTTTGAATTTTAATCTAATTTTTCGTTATAGTGTGCCTTCAGGCACGGGTAATTATTAGTATATATATATATATATATATATATATATATATATATATATATATATATATATATATATATATATATATAAAGTAGAAGTATTTTTTTGTTGTTGTGGATATTAGAAAACAAATGCATTAATTACGAGTAATTTTTTGTTGATATGTGCAGAGAAATCGGAAAGAAAATTAGACGGAAAGAGGAGAGAGAAAAAAAAAGAAAAGAAGGAGCATTAGATTTTAACCTGGACGCGTACTACTTAGAATTAAAAATTTGGATAAGTATGGACCATATTAATTTGGACCAGTCTGCTATGTAGACAGTAAGTACTATTATGTAAATGGTCCAATTGCCGTTATGATTCTTTCAGGGAGGCCCACTCATATTCTACATATATATGAAAACCAATTCATCACATGGGTCGGGTTCTGCAACAGTATATGACCACATACATGCCTTTCTAGTTTTTTTCTATTATTGTACATGTATTCAAAAACCAATTTAATCTGAAAGTGAAATTACTTATCGAATTATTGTTGAGATATTTTAAATAAATCCCACATCAGATAAATTTAAGAGTATAGATAAATTAATAAATATAATGAAATCTCAACCTAATAGGTTAATTTTTTAAATAAGGAGATGGTTTAACATATTTATTGGGCTAGTCTACACACGTATGTGATGAATTGATGTAGGATGCATATAAGTGGTATCAGAGCTCATGGTTCGATAGGGCCAAGTATCATGTTGGCACTCCAGAGTGGAGCATTCGCATGCACCAAATGAAAGATTCGATGACCCAAGTATATGGTTGACACTCCAGGGTGGAACATTCGTAGGCACCAAATGAAATGTGGAGATTATTGAGATATTTCACATGAAACCTATATCAGATATAATAATTTGATTTGAGATGAATCGTTCAATTTCACTACAATTATTACAGTTATTAAAAAACCAATTTAATGTGAAAGTGAAATTACTTATCGAATTATTACAGTTAATGTGAGTGTAAACTTTTTTATTCCTCTGTTCATTCTTTTTAAATAAATAGATAAGTATTTTTTAAGTATATATAAATATATTTTTTTTACTTGTCATTTTAATAGGTGAAATTTGTTTATTTTTACTTGTTATTTAAAGATTTCAAGAAAGTAATAATGATTTAATTTTCTACATTATCCCTATATTAAATACAAACTTGTTTCTCTTTTATCTTTTCCGATGAATTTTAGAAAGGTAGTATAGAAATTTTATAACTATTTTGATCACTTAAATAAAGTATTAATTACGTTTCTTAATTTTTGTATTTTTTTCCCTAAAACTACAAGTAAGAGAGTATGTATCTAAATTTCCTGTCTTATTTTTTCTATCAACCTGTCTCATAGACTAATTCTAGGGGACCGATTTTAGCTTTTTTTTTTTACTCCAAAAAAATTTATAATATATATTTTTACTTAAATTTTAACAGATTTCAGTTATTTAGGTATAATTTGAATACATGTAAAAAATAAAATTTAGTGTTTAAAGTGACCCCCTTGCCCCCTCTAGTTCCGCCCATGCCTCCGCCGCAAGTGGAATTAAATGACCGACCATTGATATTAATGTACTCCCTCCGTTCTTTAATATAAGTCGTTTTAGAGTTGTGCACAAGTATTAAGGAAATAATTGTATAACATTAAATATAATATCAATTATCTATATTGCCCTTGTATTAAAAAAAATACTGTTATTTATTGGACAAAAAATAGTGAGAGAACCAGAGTTATATTTATTATTTGGGGTAATATTGGAAACTAAGGAATTAATGCTCACTTGAAATTCTCACACGACTTATTTTAAAGAACAAAAATATTCCTTTAAAACGATTTATATTAAGGGACGGGGGAGTACTACATATGATATTAATAAAGGTTTGTCGCAAAGATATATTTAATAATTTTCATAAAATTTAAAGTGTATAATACTATAATATCGTATTATTACAAACTGTTAAGTAATATTTTACATATTATATATGATAAATTTTATATTAAAATAAATAATTAAATAAGGGAAAAAAGTTGCCCTTACCTTGCTAGGGCATGCATGCTAGTATTAATATAGTAATGTGAAAGTGAGCTGAACTGATGAATCTTGTTGAGATCATAGGGTGTGAGGAGTTTGTGAATTTGCGATATTAAATTCTGTTGTAGCCTAATAGGCAATGATTTGCCAAAAAAAGTAGCCGAATTGGTATCGATGCATTACTTTTGTTATGGGTAAGAGTAATACTAAACATACAAACTATATATAAAAAGTATACTCACATATACATTTTTATTGGTAATTAATATATTTTATTTTTTGTGCATAATTTTTTGTGTATAAATTGTGTACATAATATTATTAATTTGTTAAAGTGTCAGGCATGTTGTCGAAATGGTACATATCATTTATTACAAGACAATATTTAAGCACAATTTACAATTATAATAATTCATAAGCTAGTTTAATAATTTTAAATTAACAATACATGATTAGTACATAATCATTGGACAAAATTAAAAACTTTTTTCTAAAATATCTAATTCGATTATACGAATATCCGAATAGCAAATTTTAAAAATCGTAATCGCGCCTGAATATTGAATAACTAAATAGTTATAATTGAATTAAGTAAAATTATTGAATTATCAAAATAATTCGATTAAAAAATTCAGTTAAATAATTCGATTTTACTCGATTTGTGCTCATCCTTAAATACATGTCTTTTCAGTAGGGACCACCTTATCTTAATTGAGTAGTGCACTGTTATTATGTCAATTGTCCAATAATTGAGATTGTAATTCTTAGACCATACATCATATTATTTAATTTCATAGTTAGTCAACTGAAACAACCTCTTAAGGCTTCTTAAGATAGTGCCTCAAAATGGGTATTTTACATTTATACTTTACTACCCACTCTACTACCAACTACAGTATAAGTTAATTTTTAGGTCACTTTGAGGATGCTTTTGGACTTTATGAGTTAGCCCATTTGATATTTTGTTTGTGCAAGCATTTAGATCATATTTCATAGTATTTTTCTATGAGTTTGGTTTCTTAAATTCAGTTATAGAAGTTAACCAAAATTAGGCAAAAACTAGGGTGTTTACTCATTTTCACTCTACTATCTGCACTCTACTATTTTTATTTTACTATTTTCACTCTATGATTTTCAAAGTTCACTCTACGATTTTCACTCTACGATTTTCACTATACTATTTTCACCCTATGATTTTCAGAGTTTACTCTACGATTTCGAGGGTTCACTCTACAATTTTGAAAGTCATTCTACGATTTTCAGAGTTCATTCTACCATCTGGCCTTACTTCTAGACCACATACCAAGGTATTTTAATAAGGGTTTAGGTTCTTCATTCATATCAGTTAGACCTACTTCAATTGAGGCTCAAACTGGACAGTTTAACACTTTTTCCACAAAACTGATTTTGACACTTCTTAAATTTTTTTCAGTCTTGGCTACTTGGACAGTCTAGGAATGTGTATTTTAGTTGTCTAAGATTACTTTTATCAGCATTTCACTTTGTTTAGTTATCTAACCAATTTTGAACAATCAAAGCTCATTTTAGGCTTGAAAAATAGATTTTAACTTAGTTTTCTTACTAGCTTTGGTCATGACAATGATTAGGAATCATCACAAGCATGCATTAGCAACTTTGGATGAGTTCATTATAGTCTTATAAATTCAGGTACTAAAATTCACCCAAAACAGACCACTTTTGGCCTAAAACGTGATTTTTTACAAGTCCAATATTTAAAACGGTTTAGACTTGATTTCTTTAACTTGTGTAGCTTACTTATGCCATATTATAGCTATTGAAACTTACCTACAAGGTTCATGTGCGGCCTTTCTTCATTCAAGTGTTAGATGACATTTTAAATCTTACTTTTCTTGACTTTTAAACATGAAAACTGAGTTGTACTCAATATAGACATTAACTAAGTTAAAGAACAACTCTTAAATGTTGTTTATGGATAGTTTAGAAACTTCTCACTGACGGTTAACTTTGTTTGCCAAAATTAACTATAGCAGATTAAGTAAACGATTTACGGTCGAATGAATGTGTACCTCGATCTTGACGCTTCCTTCTACTACTAAGATACTGGTGTAAGCTACTAGCTTGCTTCTTCTCTCCCATCTCCTCTGCTCACCGAACTGCAAGAGTTTCTCTGGGTTCTTTAATTCTCAACTCATGGTATCCCTCTCTTTATTAGAATTAACTATTTCAGCCAGCTCTGTAAGGTGTATCAGGGTCTCTATTTATAGGGAGACTGTGACGCCCCCAAAACAGGTATACACGACCCATTCTGAGTCGCCAGATATTACATTATAAAAATTAAATACAAATTTCATTTATACAGCTATTGAACTGTCGTATAGAACACGACCACAGTTAACTGTGAGTTTTAATACAATATTATCTCATAGACAATATCCAAACTCAAATTATTACAATGCCATATAAAATACAGCAGCAAATATTTCAAGACCCCAAAGAAGAACGAGAAGATTACTATCATGTTCATTCTAATGGGGTGCACTTTTGACGCTTCTAAAGTCGGGTTCTCATCACCCTATTGTTGTTCGCCAAAATCAATTATTAGGTAACGTATAAAATACGACACCCACATCTTAGATCCTCAATACAATTATATATTGTACGTCATGTCATATTATAATGTATTGATAAACTCCGACAGTCTCGGACCATCACACTATTTTCCTGTTATCTTCGCTCGACCCAGCTACACTCTTATTACCTGAAAGGAATTGTGAAGTAAAAGGGTGAGCACAAATAGCCCAGTAAAGAATATCATGATTAAAGATAATTACATTATCAATAGCTTTCATCAATAATAAATCAGAGATTTAGAACATATGGTAGATGATAAAACTTTTCAACCATAGTTGCAGCGGAACGAGCAATCCATTAGAAGAGTCAAGTAGAACATAATGTCTACTATCTCATCTAAATTAAAAGTCCACCGTTGATATTTTATTCCTTTAATACTCATCAACAGTTATTTGTTATACTTAAGACAAATAGAACTTTCAACACTTGTCTTCACCTGAACCACCAAAGATATTAGTTAAATTCACAATTCATATTTATAATAATGTGAATTAACAGTTCCTTCTTGTCACAAAGGCTTAATAGAACGTTTACTCAATATCCTTACCCCAAAGGCTGAAGATATTCAAATGTAATAACAATGATCATACCAATCAGTTGTCTATCTTTGCACTACGTGCCAAAGATATTCAACTATAAAACCAATGGTCATGATCATACCAATCAATTGTCTGTCAGTACACCACGGCCAAAGACATTCAACTGTTAACTAATGGTCATGATCCTGCCAATCACATCATTGAATAATCCATGCACTACGGCCAAGGATATTCGTTAGTATCACTAGTGGTCATGATCATGTCATACACATGTCCATCTTCGCACTACGGGTCAAGGATATTCATTATTATCACATCCATGAATTAATATTTCATTGCTGAGACTCAGCTCAATAATTAATCCACATCATTGAATCATCCCTGCACTACAGGCCAAGGATATTATTTAGTATCACGACCACGAATTATCCATGCACTACGGGCCAAAGATAATCGTGTTTTCATCAACGGTCCTGATCATGTCATAAAATAATTCATCTTTACACCCTTGGCCGAAGAGAATCCATAGCCATAATCATACCAAAAACTGTCCATCAATGTACTACGGGCCAATGAGGACTTTTTCCACATCATTTGTAACATTACGGTCATGATTATACCGAATAATCCTTGGTCATAATCATACCAAGTCCATCTATGCAATACAGGCCACACATGACTCTCAACAAAATATAAATATGAGGATGATGACAATGATATAAGAATTTAATAAAACAAGTTCAAGAATTAATTTATCCAGGAACCAATAACCAACAGTATAATAAAGAATGGAATAATAAAAGAATTTCACCATGTATGTGGTACTTTGCATAAACAGGTTATTCCAACATAATAATAAATAATGGAACCAGGTCAGGCGTAATACGCACCAACAGGATATTCTAACAGAATAATAAATACGGAATAATAAATAATGGAACAAGGTCAGGTGAAATTCACACCGGCAGGATATTCCGACAGAATAATAAAGAACGGAATAATAAAAGAATTTCACCAAGTATGCGATACTTCGCATAAACAGGTTATTCCAACATAATAATAAAGAATGGAATAACAGAAGAAGATCACCAAGTATTGGGTAAACCACATATACAGGTCATTCCACCAAGTATAGGGTAAACCGCGCATACAGGTTATTCCAACAGAATAATAAAGAATGGAATAACAGAAGAAGATCACCAAGTATTGGGTAAACCGCATATACAGGTCATTCCACCAAGTATAGGGTAAACCGCGCATACATGTTATTCCAACAGAATAATAAAGAATGAAATAACAGAAGTTCTCTTCATGAATACGAAAGAATAACACCCCTTACGGGTACAATAAATAATATCCTTTACTATAATAATATCCCTTTACCACAATAATGATATCTCTTACCTTTCAAATAAGAGTATTCTGACTAGTAGGGCGAGGATATACTCGAAGAAAATTTGCACTACTCTCAAAATTTTCTTAAACTCTAAAGAAATACGCTCAAGATTATAAAAGAAGAATTCTCTCTATAGTTTCTCTCTCTAGAGTTTCAATGAATTCGTCAGAAATAATGAAGGAATGAGCTTCTATTTATAGAAGAATGAAATGAATAGTAATTAACTCATGAACGGTCCAGATTGATTTACTTTAATCGGACGGTCCATAATTAAAGTAAAATCTTTTAAATAAAATATAATATATTCTAATTATTGCCTAATAAAATAAATAACTTAATAAAAGTATTTTGTTTTATATAAAAAGATTTTACTATGTAAAATACTATGCATAATAAAATATAATATATTCTATTTATAGAATAACTTTAATAAAGTATTCTGTTTTATATAAAAAGCTTTTCTGTTATAATTTCAACCAACGGTCTGAAAAATTAGTACATCTCTTCATGGAATAATATTGTAGCCAAAAATGATTTGGACCGAAAATAAATATATTGTTCGGGTGAATAGTAACTCGTGAATAGTAACTCATAAATAGTACTCCGACACAAAAAGTGTCACAAATACTCGAGTGAACAATACTAGAGTGAATAGTAATTTGGGTGAATAGTAACTCGTGAATAGTAACTCTGACACAAAAAGTGTCCCAAATACTCGAGTGAACAATACTAGAGTGAATAGTAATTTGGGTGAATAGTAACCGGATATTTTATGACAACTTGTCTACTTAAAAAAAATTTCACATATCACCCTTAACCTTAACCTTTTATCAATTTAACCATTTACTAAAATAGAAAAATTGAATACTTTTATTTCATAAAATTTAGGGTCTCACAAAGACATTTTGTCCATTCATTGATTATTACCCAGATCTTTGGACCGACTCTAACTGAATCAAGCGTTGGTAAATAAATATTTGATAAAAAGTTTTTTACCAACTCAATGCTAGCCATACTGCAGGAAATCATTTCAACCCACATGAGATTAATTTCTCATCCAAAGTAACATAGAGTGGTTGCAGACCCTTGCTCTAGCTTGGGCTGAGAACAAGCAACTAATTGAAATTTGTATATAGGAATAATTGAAAAAATATAAGTTTATAGTAATAGATATTCTATTCATCTCAAAAATTAATGAGTTTCATTTTAATATTTTTAAATTTTAAAAACTAATGCGAATCAATTTAATATAGACAATACAATCATAAGTTGTCCTCTCTCCGTTCAACTTCAACACTATGATAAATTTTATTAATTTTGATGATATATTATAATAATAGTGTGATATTATAATTATAAATATATGAATATTATATTATTTTATACTACAAACAAAAAATGTGCATTTCTTTTTAACAAGTTAATAATACTTTTGTATTTCAATTTATAATATATCACAAATAAATTCTTTAGATGTTAATAGTTCGTTACTATATTATTATATTTTTCTAAAAGAAAAATATTAAATATCAAAATTTTGAGAATTATATTTTTAATTTCACTATATATATGGTAAAAAAAAATTGTCCAATTTTCACTAAAAAAATTCAATTCTAAAATAGAAAATTTATAGTGTGTGGCATATGTATGTCTTTTGGATAGGGACAGCCTACAATATAGCTATTCTGTAAATGGTCCAATAGACCTTATAATTCTTTCAGGGAGGCCCACTCCTCTTATTGTGATACATAAATAAAAGGGTTAATTACATATTATAGTACATTTTTAAAAATAATTACAATAATCATACATCTATAAAATAATTACAAAAATATGACATTGCATCATATTTATTTACAATTCTAATACAATTAGGAGTCCTTAAATTAAGGGATTAGTATTAATAGGTTGACATGGTAATTTAGTTTCCATCTTCCTCAAACATTCCATTCTCGTTCGGTCTCTCTCTCTCCGCCCTTAACTCTTCGTTCGGTTTCTCTCTCTCCGCCCTTACTACTTCTCTCTCTCCTCTTGAACTCGTCGACAGCGGAGTGAATCTACTTCTCTCTCCGCCCTTAATACTTCTCTCTCTCCTCTTGAAGCCACTCGTCGTCAACGGACTGAATCTATTTCGTCAGACGATGGAGTTCTTGCTTTGGTATGTACATGGTTGAAGTGATGTTGTCATACTATGAGTCTGTACTTCTGGCCACATTCTGTTTATGTTAATTTTTTTATTGAATGAATTTTTCTTTATCTCCATGACTGGGTTATTTGTGATAGACATCATTTAACAGCATAATATTTGCTAAAGTGGATAATTATTTTTAAATTGTTTAGGCTCTTAACATATATAGTCTGCTTTTGAATGATCATGATTGTCTCATCTCCATTTTGCCATTTTACTTCTGCATCATATACTGACACAAAATCAATTTTTGGGGGCTTGATGTAATGCTTACGTTGTAGCTACGACAAGCAATAAAAAATAGATACTATCATATAATTGTTTGGTTACTTCTGTATTATGTTTTGGTTACTGTTAGATTGTGATTCGGATACCATTTTTGTTACCTTGATTTGGTATTTTGGTTACTTTTTTATGTTGTTATGGTTACCATGTATTTGCTTAGTATACATGGTTGACTAAACTAATTTTGGTGTACATGTTGTTTATGTATTGGTTACCATTTTTACATGTTTTGGTTACTATCATATAAATATTTGGTTACTTCTTTAGTATATTTTTGGTTACTATTAGTTTCTAATTTGGATTTCATTTTTGTTTCCTTGAGTTGAGATTCTGGTTACTATTTTTTGTTGTTCTGGTTACCATGTATTTGCTTAATATATATGGGTTGACTAAATTGTGTTTGGTCTATATGTTGTTTATGTATTGGTTACCATTAATATATGTTTTGGTTACCAGCATATAACTGTTTGGTTACTTCATGAGTATATTTTTTGTTACTTTTAGCTTATGATTTGGATACCATTCTGTTTCCTTTAATTGGGTTTTTGGTTATTTTTATATGTTGTTTTGGTTACAATGTATTTGCTTAGTATACATTGGTTGACTAAACTGGACTTGGTCTACATGTTGTTTATGTGTTGATTACCATTAAAACATGGTTTGGTTACTATCATATAAATGTTTGGTTACTTCTTTAGTATATTTTTTGGTATACATATTTTTGTTTTGGTGACCTTTAAATTATGTTTTGGTTAATATTAAATATAACTGTTTGTTTATTACATAAAATGGTTTGTACTACATGTTGTTTATATTTTGGTTACAATTAGTTTATATAATATAATTTTTTTGTCACTGCTTTATTATGGTATGGTTAATGTTATATTATGATATGATACCTATGATTAATGGGTTCTCTATTCACTAATCCCAAGGTATTTCTCTTCCTCCCACAGGTTCATACATAATGCAGAAGTCTTTAATAGAGAATGAGAGCAGTCGTGAAGAAAAAGTAGCAGCAGCCAAAAAACTAAAGTCTCAGAAAGATTTGTAACAGATTTTGATTAGTTCGGTTGTTCATACCTTGGTTTTTGTTGGATATTCATAACCATTTGTTATGGTTAGTAAATATGTAATGTTTATTGGAGCTTATGTAAATGAGATTACATATTTGATTATATTATCAATTATTTGACATTGTTTGTTGGTTCGTATTTGTTACTTCTAAGTTGTGTCTGATATATTGTTTGAAAGGTTCAATTGGTAACCAAACATGCATAGAAGGGTAACCATTTTAATTTTTGGTAGTAACCAGATAGTTACAAGCTCGTATCATGACATATATCAAATGTTAAAATGTACATGTGAGAGTATACATATGTTACCTAAATTGGGTTTGATATACAGGTTGTTTCTGTTTTGTTTACCATTAAAACATGTTCTGGATACTTTTATATAACTATTTGGTTACTTCTTTATTATGTTTTGGTTACTGTTATATTATGATTTGGCTACTATCATTGTTTCCCCAGTGTGGGATTTTGGTTATTTTTATTTTTTATTCTGGTTAATATGTAATTGTTTAGTATACATGAATTGCCTAAATTGGGTTTCATTACATGATGTTTATGTTTTGGTTACCATTAAAACCTGTTCTGGTTACTATCATATAATTATGTGGTTACTGTTTTATTATAATTATAAGTTCGTATGAGGACTGTTATAAAGTGTTAAATGTATATATTTTATTTATACCCTGTCATCATGATGGAATAAGAAACTCCAATTAAGAGTTTCCATTTATATATATGATAGTCATTTATAGATCTCATATTAAAATAAAAGTAGTTTGAGATGTAACAACTGAATAAACATTGTAAAGTAACCAAATTAATATTAGACAGTAACCAAATTACATAATCTTAGTAACCAGAATATAAACTACATTTTTACATGCAATTTTGAAGGTCTAAATGATGAAATTTGACCAAAAAACCCTGCAGTTCACCAGCAACGCTCGTGACTTTTGATCGTTGACTCGTTTCTGATGAAACTAGGCTATGGAAACGCCAAAATTCGACACTCCAAATTTTATAGAACAATGCATATCATGTTTTGCATTTCTCCAAGCGAACAAGTTGATGGAACTAGTATGCCGGTAACTTCAAATTTGGTGTATTGGTTACTATCAGTCCATGTACCGTTGAAATAAAGTACAACAGGAATCAATTCCATTCTCTGATAACAGAATAAGTACTGTAAAGTAACCAAATCAATGTTAGCCAGTAACCAAACTACATAATGTTAGTAACCAGTACATAAAATACATTTGTACATTCATTTTACAATAGAAATAATCAGTATATTGATATTTATTACCAATTAAACTATAACAGTTGTATGAAGGTAACAAATGTAGCCAATAAGTAACCATCATAATAAAACAAACAAATATAAAACACCGTAATATTATATAGTAATAATCATAACAACATATACAATAATCAAATCCAATTTAAACAGTAACCAACACATATTTATTTAGTAGCCACAAGATAAACACATTCTCCATTGCATTTTTATAGTAAAAACCAACCAGTATAACTTGATTGTTACCAACTAAAGGCTAAATATTGTAAGAATGTAACCAATGTAGCTAACAAGTAACCATTAATATAAAACATATAAGTATAAGTATAATTAGATTAATACAGTAACCAGGTCAGCACTAATGAGTAACTATTATAATTTTACATAGTAACCATGTCAGCATTAGCCAGTAACCAATATAATGTTAAACAGTAACCAAGTCAGCATTAGTCAGTAACCAAGTCATCATTTTTTAATAACCAAGTCAGCATTAGTAAGTAATAATATGCACTAACCATTATAATTTTACACAGCAACCAAATAAACATTATACAGTAACCAAATCAATAATAAACAGTAACCAATTTCTATGTACTTAGTAACCAGAATATAAAACATATTTTTACATGCATTTTGCAATCAAAACAGTTAGTATACTGACTTTGTGACCAATTAAAGAGCGAAAAACTTAAGAAAGGTAACCAATATACGAGTATATAGTAACCACGGGGTAACCAAATAAACATTATACAGTAACCAAATCAATAATAAACAGTAACCAACTTATATGTACTTAGTAACCAGAATATAAAATAGATTTTTTCATGCATTTTGCTATCAAAACAGTCAGTATACTGCCTTTGTTAATCGACATCAATTTTGGTTACTGTACACCATAAAAAATGTTACCAACCATGTGGTTAATGGTTACTAACATTAAATAATTATATATTCATGTAAACAATTAAATTTGTTGTATTGGTTACTGTCGGTCTCCATTGTCTGACAACTGAATAAACATTATAAAGTAACCAAATCAATATTAAACAGTAACCAAACTACATAATCTTAGTAACCAGAAAATAAATCATATTTTTACATACAATTTTGAAGGCCTAAATGATGGAATTTGACCAAAAAACCATGCAGTTCACCAGCAAAGCTAGTGATTTTTGATCGTTGCCCCGTTTCTAATAAAATTAGGCTCCGAAAACGTCAAAATTCGACACTCCAAATTTGACAACATTATATAGTAACCAAATTTAGATTAGACATGAAGCAAAAGTAGAGTATTAACCTTCAGCAAACCAATATTAGCTCATTAGGAGTAGCTAAATTGATCAGGCAGCCGATGCTTGAGTTCATTAGGCAGCCGATGCCTGAGTTCAGAGTGAATGTGACAAAGAGATAGCCTCAAAGCTTCCTTCTTCTTTTTTTATCGTCGATGTGAAGAAGAAAGGGTTTCAGTTTGGGTCGAAGAAGAAAATGTTTCAGTTTGGTTATGTAAAGAATCAATCAACAATCAACAATCAAATTTGTTACAGATCGAGGCTGGTTACTAATCTTGAAGTTGTTGTTGATATTGAAGTTGCTGTTGATCTGAAGTTGTTGTTGATCTTCTTCGATATTATCCGATCTCAGAGTTGCATCGTCGTTGGAGAAGTCGTCTTCTCCGATCTGTCGTTGCTCTGTTTTTTCGGATCTGAAAGTTGCTTGTTTTCTTCATTAGCGTGAATTGTTGATCGGTTGGTTGAAAATATGAAAGTCGGTAACTGACGTGTAGGGTGTTAATGACCGTAATTTTAGCAACCTAATATTGTGTTATTGCGTTATTTTTGTAATTATTTTGTGAATGTTTTATTTTTGTAAATACTTTCTAATTGTTGTATATTAGTGTTAAGAACCCTAAATAAAAACCAATTCCATCTATCATATGGGCCGAGTCCTGCAACACCACAAACACGGCACACCCATTTCTGCTATTGTGGTTATATTTCAAATCAGTTTAATGAGAAAGTGAAATTACTTATTGAGTTGGCATATTGTTATTGTCACGCACGAGTTTTAACATCTTATTCATTAGTCTCGTGGGGTTCACACACACACACGCTTGAAAGCTACTACTCGGTTGCTCCATCTCCACCCCTACTAGCTCTAAAAAAAAAATAGTGGTATTTAAATTATTTGCAAAACATGAGTATATACTATAAAAACAAAATTATGCACATACTTTAGATGAAGAAAATTAAAGAGAAATAAAAGAATGAATTAAAGGGTGTGATATTTGTTGTTTCAAGTATAAAATGGTGATATTAGAGATCTTAAATTTGTTGTATGACACTATAATATTGGTTGGGTAAATTTGATGTGATTAGTTATAATATAAATTATTATTAAAATATTTAATGTGATTCATTTAAAAAATAATAATTAAAAAACTATGCATGTAAGCGTGCATGTATCCGGCTGCCTATAAATCCCCAAACAGCAATCTAGCTTACTATGTTGTTGCATTGCAACGCAAATTACAGACTTCAAAAATGTTAAAACCCTTCCTCCTCCTATTTTTCTTTAGTTTCAGCCTTGCCTTTTTGGTAGGCGATGCTCAAAGACGTCCCCCACCGCCACCAAGGCGTCCCCCTCCACCACCTCCAAGACGCCCACCGCCGGCGCCAATATTTCTTCGTCCCCCTCCACCACGTTCAAGACGCCCACCACCAAGGCGTCCCCCGCCACCACCACCTAGACTTCATCCACCACCATCACCTAGACGTCCTCCACAGCCAGCTTCTCAACCGCCACCACCCTCATCACCGCCACCTCCCTCACCACCACCACCACCTAGACTTCCTCCGCCAGCTTCTCCACCGCCACCACCCTCACCACCGCCACCACCACCTAAACTACCCCCACCACCACCACCACGTCCTCCGCCGCCACCACCAAAAGTGGATATGTTTATCTTTGTCCAGCTGTGGCCTTCGGGACTAAAGTGCTCTGAACGTGTTGTTTGCGGTGGCAATAATTTCACCATTCATGGCTTGTGGCCTTATAAATACGGCATCTTTAAACTCGTTATCAGCCGTTCCAATATTTTGACGAATTGTATAGGATCTATCTTTGAACATAACTCTGTAAGTATATATAAATATATATTTCTGATAAGATCGATGGATCTAGTAATCCCACAATGCCAGATCAAAATTTTCGTGTCCAAATTAATTACGTACGCAAAACTGCTTTCATATGTTGTACTAATATATGTAATTACATTACAATACTTGAAAATTAATATATATTTCGGACCTCGCTACCTGGCTCTCTCTAATTGTAATTACTAGCTAACTAGGTTTAAAGCAAGTATGGGCATATATATATATATATATATATATATATATATATATATATATATATATATATATATATATATATATATACATATACACGCACTTGTTGATCGTTCACAAATTAATTAATTAATTATCTCATGTCCTGATCCTAATTAATTATTGGAAATAATTAAAAATAAACAGGTTTCGGACTTTCGAAAAGATTTAGACCTTGCATGGCCTTCTCTTCATAGAGGGGTTACTAATGAAGAACAATGGGAGGAAGAGTGGAATAGATATGGGAGATGCTCCGAACATATCTTGACCCAGATCACTTACTTTCACACTACACTTGTTCTCAAGAATCAGATTGACCTACTGCATATACTTGCCCGATCAGGTGATTAGTTAATTTAATTTGTTGTGGAATTAACTTTTATTTTATCTCAAAATATTTAAAATTAAACAAAATAAATAATTAATTAAAGAAGAAAAAAACTCAACTCAACACTTAATATAATATATATGTATACATAACTTGTTATAATATATTATTAGAGCTCGCTAGCTAATTTTCTAATATCTATTATATATATGAACGTTTCCCTCCCTCTCTCTCTCTCTGTGTAAATCATGCGTGTGTATTATGATTTATATATCTAAAAAAATATTTTACTAAACATAATTAATGTGAGTGTAGGGAGGTTGCCTTTTTTCTGATCTCTTTAATTTTTTCAAAAAACTTTGATATATTCCCAAGTCACGACTACTCTGTTTAATATTTTGGTCTGATATTGATCTTGTTTATTTTTATAATTAATTAATTAACATAAATGAATGCAAATTAAAAAAAATAATGAAGGAATGAATGAATGTGCATGCATGCAGGAATTGTTCCGAATGACGAGTTTTATAAACTTGATGAGATAATTGAAGCGATCAGACAAGGCGTAAATGTCCGTCCACTTATCGACTGCCGATCAAGTTTACCTGGAAGACGTCCAACTTATTATGTGCTTATAGGTATATATCTATGCGTGGATAAATATGGACAATCTTTTGTGGATTGCCCACTTCAAAGCCCCTACGGATTTTGTGGCAAGGGTCCAGTCAGATTTGATCGACAATTTCGGTATAGCTCTAAAGCCGCCGCCGCCACCTCCGCCGCAATTGGAATTCAATGACCGCCCACGCTAGCTAGGATATATTCGATCTATACCTTCCCTCTAATAAATAAGGACAGCATATATATATATATATATATATATATATATATATATATATATAGACGTCTGCACTCGGGCGGATCCAGACGGATTGTTCAGTGGGGTCAAATTCGGAAAAAAAAATTCTTACAAATAAAAATTTTATAAAATAACTTACAAAACTAAACAATCATCAAATATTATTTATAATAACATTTTTCGAGGTTTCATTGTTTAAAATTGTTGCATGATATAACCTCATTTTTAATAGTTACAAAAATATCATGCTCAATGTATGTTACTAAACAGTCATTCATCCATTCATCTCCCATTTGGTTACGTAGTTCATTCTTCACGATATTTATGGCTGAAAATGTCCTTTCAACAATTGCAGTAGGAACGGGCAAAAGTAGAGCCAATTTCAACAACAAATAGACTTGGGGATACACATCATCCTTAATTTTCTGAACCAACATTTGAGCCAATTTCCCAATTCCTTCTATACTCGAAAAATTAGAATCGGTTCTCTATATCCACAATATAGAAGAATAGAAAAATCAGCTTAATGACTTGGTGGGATTTGGGAATTAGAGATTGTTGCCTAGTGTCTGCTCACTTAGTATATAAATAACATAATACAGTGGGGTCATGTTTCTTAGTATACATGTTCACTTTAGACCCTCTTAATTTTTTTTTCCTAATATGACCCTCTTAATTTTTTTTCCTCCTAATATGACCCCTGACCCCCTGAAAATTCAATGGGGTCAGGTGCCCACTGCCCTAAGGCAGGTCCGCCCCTGTCTGCACTTGTATGTTACATGGAGACAGTATATATATATATATATATATATATATATATATATATATATATATATATATATATATATATATAAAATAAGTAAAATATAAATTCTAAAATTTTGGCCAACCAGTCAATAATACTCCAATGCACTACTCTACTAGTACTACTCTCCCCACAATCAGTGGAGCTCTTGAAGTTTTTGTGTCGATCCAGACATTGGGAATTTTTTGAGACGTCCTAAAAAGCTAGCGTTGTACTTATCATTTTTCGTTGAATCATACAGTAATTAAATTCAATTAAAGAATAACATGAAAGATCACATCCTTTATATTATTATTATCTTTTAAAAGGAACGAACTATTTTTTGTAATGGATATGATGGAGTAATAAAGCAAACCCAATATATATCTACATATCTGTGACGCTTCAAAATTAGATATACATCACTCATCTTAAGTCGTCATATACATGGTACAGAATTTAAATACAACTTAATAATACAACTGTCGTGTACAATACGACAAAACATAAACTGTGAGTTTGAATACAAATATTGTCTACTAGAGAGTATATAAACTCAAAAGGAATCTTCATTACAATTATTATCACACTATTACATAGAATAATGAGGACTACTAATGCTATCATCTGGTCCATCACTCCGTTTTCCTACTCGTCCCAACTATATTCTCATTTCCTGAAGAGAACAATGAAAGAAAGGGTGAGCTCAACTAGCCCAGTAAGAAATATTATGACTAAGATAATGCAAAATAAATTATCATTAGTCTTCAACAATGCTAAACTGATAAAATACAATAGACATCAAGTTTAACTGCAGCGGATCAAGCAATCCATTAAAAGAGTCAAGTAGAGAATAAAATCTACTATCTTTTATGATTTAAAAGGTTTTTCTTGACTTTTATCGCTGAGACTCAGCTTAATAAATAATTCACATCATCCCTGCACTACGGTCAATGATATTCTTTAGTATCACGATCACAATTATCCATGCACTACGTGCCAAGAATATTTGTGTATTCATTAATGGTCATGATCATGCCAACCACTGTCCATCAATGCACTACGGGCCAATGAGGACTTTTACCACATCATTTGTAACATTACGATCATGATTATACCGAATAATTCTTGGTCATAATTATACCAAGTCCATCTATGCACTACAGGCCACATATGACTTTCAATATAATATAAACATGAGGATGATGACAATGATATAAGAATTCAATAAAACAAGTTCAAGAATTAATTTATCCATGAACCAACAACGTCCAAATTGTCAACATGATACTGCTTTGTAGAGTAAAATTCAAGAATGCTCAGAAGAATATTTTCATGAAAAGATACTGGATGAAGCGTAAATATCAAAGATATTCCACTAATTTCATGGAGTATAGAAGTCAAAACTTTAACCAACTGAGTATAATAAAGAATGGAATAACAAAAGAAATCACCGTGCATGCAGTACTTCGCACAGACAGGTTATTCCAACAGAATAATAATAACGGAACCAGGTCAGGCGAAATTCGCACCGACAGGATGTTCCAACAGAATAATAAAGAATGGAATAACAACAGAAATCACCATGCATGCGATACTTCACATAGACAGGTTATTCCAACAGAATACTAAATAACAGAACCAGGTCAGGCGTAATACGCACCGACAAGATGTTCCAACAGAATAATAAAGACGGAACCAAGTCCGGCGTAAAGCGCACAGACATGATATTCCAACAGAATAATAAAGAATGAAATAACAGAAGAATTTCACCAAGTATAGGGTATCCCGCGTATACAGGTTATTTCAACAGAATAATAAAAAATGGAATAACAGAATAATTTCACCAAGTATAGGGTAGCCCGCGTATACAGGTTATTTCAACAAAATAATAAAGAATAGAATAACAGAAGTTTTCTTCATGAATACAAAATAAATAATATCCCTTACGGGTACAACAAATAATATCCCTTAGGAATACAACAAATAATATTCCTTACCGTAAAAGAAACTTGATATCGGAGTAGTGAAGTAGCAGAATACTTTTCTTCTTTTTCTCTATAGTTTCTCTATCTAGAGTTTCAGTGAATTCGTAAGAAATAATGAAGGAATGAGCTTCTATTTATAGAAAAATAGATTGCATAGTAACTAACTCATGAACGGTCTAGATTGATTTACTTTAATCTGACGGTCCATATTTAAAGCAAAATCTTTTAAATAAAATATAATATATTCTATTTGTAATCTAATAAAACGAATAACTTTATAAAAGATTTTACTATGCAAATACTATGCAGGCACTATGCATAATAAAATATAATATATTTTAATTATTGTCTAATAAAACAGATAACTTTATAAAAGTATTCTGTTTTATATAAAAAGATTTTACTATTAGCCTAATAAAACGAATAACTTTATAAAAGTATTCTGTTTTATATAAAAAGTTTTTCTGTTTTATTACATTAACAATACCAATAAAATAAAACTGAGTGACTTATCACGTAAGCCTCAATAATCAATATCGTATGCTACTATGCAACCACACGTATTACTGTACTTTTATTACTGAGTAGTTCAACAGTATTAACGGTAAAACTTTCGCCGTTATTTTCATAAAATATTTTTGTCGTTTTCTCAATCCGATAATAATTCCGTTGTGGGGTCCACCAATAATTGTGCCGTCGTACGAATATTTTCCGATAAAAATAATATTCTCCGACCAATCGAATATAATACAACAACTTGCATACGTTACAAAATTTATAAATACTACCCACAACTATAACATTATCTCAAATTCACACCATAATATTTTAAAAAATATTTCAAAAAAATTAAATCTTTATTCATAAAATCAGGGGTTTCACAATATCTATCTATATTAATGAAGCGTGTAATTTTTTTTACACTTGTAGAGTCACAAATACAAGAGTTGTATCCACTTTCTTCTTTATTTTTCTACTTCCTCCGTACCTTAATATATGTCGTTTTAGGGTTATGCACAAGTATTAAGATAATTATTGTATAACATTAACTATAATATCAATTATCTATATTACCCTTGTATTGAAATAAGAGATTGTTATTTATTGGACAGAAAATAGTGGGAGGACCAATGTTACATTTAATTTTTGGGATAATATTAGAAACTAAGCAATTAATGCTTACTTGAAATTCTAAAACGACTTATATTAAGAAACAAAAATATTCTTCTAAAACGACCTATATTAAAGAATGGAGGGAATATTTTCCCTCTCACTCCTTTTTTTTCTCTCTCACAACTTTCCTCTATCTTTTTCTCCATCACCTTATTTTTTTTAATCTCACATTCTAACGTCTGTGTGCAAATTTTTTTTTCCATCTACAATTTTATTTGTCACATAATTTTAATTTTTTTTCTCTTTCATAGTTTTTTTTCACACGCTTGACGTTAAACTAGTAAATTATAAGAGAATTGATATTTTCATAAGTAAATTTGATACTTTCACAAATTCTTACTCACATAAATAGAAAATAGAGTCCACCTCATATAAAAAATTATCAAATTTATCTGTAAAAATATCAATTCTAATTATAAAAGTTTATTGCCTTCCCTCCTTGGTTTTCTTTAATTATTTTAGGGGTGTCAATTCGACTGTCAATGTCTTTGAACGAAAGTCCTTCTGTATGTTGTGATAAACATGTAAATTAACATAAATATATGTGCAATTCATTAATATGTTTAAACAAAAATTGACATAATATTTTTATTACAACATAAATATACATCTTTTTGAAGCCCCTATATAATATTATGAGGACTCAAAACAAAAGCAGATCATCTGTCTCTATTTTTCCTGCCCCCTTGTGTCCTCCCATTTAAATTTTGACACTTATCCTTTTATTTAATTTTAGAATTAATTGGTATTAAGTAGGAGGCTAGGTGTCAAAATTTAAATAGAAGGACACAAAGAAACAGAAAAATGGGAACAGAGAATCTGCTCTCCCCCTCTAGAATTAACATATACTCGTCACACTACTAGCTGCTTATTCTTCCACTACTCCTTAATTACAGAATATACACACAAATTTGTGCACCATTATATAATACTCACTCAACTTTAAAATGTAAGATTTAAAGTTAAGTAAAAATAATTTTAAATTAAAAAATAGTACTCCCTCTATTCCTAAAAAATTGTAATTTAAATTTTTTACACATGAATTAAAAAAGTCATTTAATACTACCATTTAACTATTAAAATTTGTTTAAAATTCCATCACTACCCCTTTATGGAAAATTAAAAACTATTAATACAAGAGAGAAAATATAAAAAAATAAATAATTTATTCTCCTAGAAAGTTGTAAACGACAAACATTTTGAAATAATTTTTTTATTCTAAAATGACAACCTTTTAAAAACGAAAAAATATAATTTATTTAACTTTTACAAAAGTAAATTAAATTATATAATTAACTTTAGAAAGTTAATATTAATCCTATATTTTGAAATGATGAGTATATAAATTGGGAGGTGACAATAATCTCCATCACTATCTTTTACCAAAAGCAGGGGGTAAAATTCTCCATAAATTTGTCCGACTTTATATTGCACTCCCACTAATTTTAGGTGCAGCCAAAAACATAATAGAAAGAAAAAATTTCAAGGGAGAAATAAATAGGTTCATTCTGTCATTCAGTTGCTCGATGATCACTCATCTATGCTGGTCAGTCTACTCAACTCCACTTGTTGAGACTCTATCCGGCTCACCACTCTCGAAAATTCTGAGTCTGTTAATGACATGGTGCCTCCTCTAACAAGGTGCATCTGTTTAATTCTTAATATTGCCTGTGAAATTTCACCAATTGAGGGGCGCTTTCTGGGAGTGTTGCGCAAGCATTTATGAGCGATGCGAGCCAAGCTCCTCGCTTCTTTAGGGTCACATTTCCCAATAAGCCGTTTGTCAAGAATTTCATCAACACCATCAGAACTCATAGCCGCCTTCAGAGAAAGGAAAAACAGTCGTGTAAATTTGACAAGTTTATAGGGGTATAAGATTGGATGAGTGAGAAAATGGAGGGTACCAGATTAACATATTCCATTAAGTTTTGGCGTGGATGGATGGCTGTGATGAGTTCAAATAGGATAATGCCAAAACTATAGATGTCACTCTTGGTTGTGAACTTGTTTGTTGATATGTAAGCAGGATCAATGTAGCCATATGTGCCTTTGAGGCCTGAGTGGCTGCCATCAAAGCTCTCTTCCTTTGACAACCCAAAATCAGCAACCTGTTTAAAGGGATAGCAATAAAGATCATACACAAGTAGACATCAAGCCAATCAGATATTAAAAAACATTAAATGATTACTTCCCAATAATCGCCAAGCCAATCGGATGTGAAATGGGTTTAAAATAGTAAAAACAAATAAGCATGCAGTACAATTACCTTGGCTCTGATCGATTGATCCAGCAATATGTTAGCAGACTTCAAATCACGATGTATAACAGCTGGGGCTGCCTGTTCCAAGGAATTGGCATGTAAAAAATAGAATAAACAGGGGTACTTGGGTTAAAGTGTAAGTGCATCACTCGGCATACCCCATCATGAAGATATTCAATCCCATGTGAAATGTCAAGGGCAATTTGCAGCCGTTCTTCCCAGCTCAAAGTTCGTTTCTCCTCATCTAATTTTGTTAACAGCAGGACAAACAATATTTTAATCTGGACCTTTTTTAAAAAAAGAAAAGGATATAGAGGGCAATACCATGTTATCATAAAAGAGGTTTAGGCAACTCTAACTGAGGCTTGTAGGTGACAACAGGACATAATGACGCGTCAAATATTTAGATCAAAAGGGTCACTTTTAAGATTCTAAGTAATAGCTTCTTTTTTTCAAGAACAAACAGCCCTCCTATGTTCGTGAAGATATGAGCTTAGTTCAGCATCAATCTTGCAATGTTTCATGATAAAGTTGTAGCCCGGGTTCAAACAATTGGAGGAGGAAAGAAGATACACATTAAGGTATTGAACTAGCAGCTGTGAAACTACCAGACAGGCAACAATGACAAGTCTAAAATTCTGGCTTTTTGAAACAATTCTTTGTCCAACAAACGTAAGATCTACCGTAAGAAGTCTCAGGTGTTGCCACAAGAATAAACTATCTCATGGTGTAGTGTTGTAATAAGGATCGAAATATCATCAACAAAAAATAACTGAATAAGTAGATTCCCAAACTTACCGTAGAGAAAGGTTTCCAAGCTTCCATTACTCATGAACTCATAGATCAACATGTGTTGCCCTTTGTCTACACAATATCCCACTAAATTTACCAAATTCCTGTGATGAAGCCTGCCAAGCAGAGATACCTACAGAAAGACTAGGCAAACTTATATTAGCTTCAGAAGTCTTGAAAAAGTGCAGATTGACTGATTGAGAGTATGTGAAGTGATTGTGGTAATCTAGAATATGAATTGAGGATACCTTTTAAATAACAGTGAAACAACCCATTAAAGAACTGAGGAATTGTCCCTTGTGATTTGTCGGGATTTCTTTTTCTATATGAATGAAAATGGGGTTTATAATGCATCAAAATAGGAATTGGACAGCCTTAATTTCAGAAATACTTTAAAGTTACGTCTGTCATTAATTCTGTATCTTCTATTAAAATTTCATCTTCCCTCTTTGTGACGTCCCAAGAAAAGAGTATATTTTGAAATATCTACTAAATTTTGTGCTCAAGTGTTAACTACGTTAAATTCAAATATTAGTTAAATTTAAATTATAAAGATTAAAGGAGTAACATCAAACAATGTTCTAAAAGGCGCTAGACGGGAGGCGGGCGGACAGGGGGTCTGAGCGGAATTTTTTATTTTAAACCAATTTTAATATTTTATCTTACATTTATCCAAACAAAACAATAATATAAAGCAAAATAATCTATAATAAAGATAATAAAGACCTTTACTTAAAATTCAAACACATATCCATATTGCCAATGTCAAAGTTCAAACACATACATGCAATTGTTCAAAGTTCAAACACAAACAAATAATCAAAAATACAAACTAATAGTCCTCATCTCCATATCCCTCTATATCTCCAACTCTTCATTGGACTCACACTCATACTCATACTCCTCATCTCCCTCTTCCTCCGTGTCATCATAGACAAAAAATCTTCTTCATGGAATTCTCTTACTCCAATATTTCTACTACTTCTCCTAGGCCCTAGCACGTTATCCGCTCTGAATGTTTCACAAATCGCCTTCCAAGTAAGGCCCGAACAACCCTCAACTTCATCATCACCTCCTTTAACAATCCAACCTTGCGCTTTTGAAGCATCACTTGCTAATTGCACATCTATTTTCCTCTCTTTCTTCCGTCTATTCCTGTCTTTCCCGCCTAGGCCCGCCTGCCCTGCCTAACCCGCCTACGCCCCACCTAATTTCCTAGAGAGATTTTTTTGCCGCCTAGGTGAGGCGCCAGGGAAACCTAACGTCTAGGCCGCTTTTTAGACCATCCAAAATTTTGTCATTCTTAAGCTAAAATTCTATATTCACCCCTGCCTTTAAAGAAGATGCAAGGGTTATAGAGCCTCAAGACCTGCGTTATTCTCTTTCACACAAACTTAGAGGAGAAAACAAGATATCAAACAATCATGTGAGAGAGACCTTGTGCAAATATCAAATTTTACTTGTGCAGATATCAATTCCCATCGATCAAATACTTTAGTTAGTTTACAAGTTTTAAAAAACTTCTTGACAAGGAGAAAGATAAATACAGGGCTGAACAAAGAACTCCCAAAAGATAGATGTACACAGTACACATACTAGCCCTTTCATCCTTTCATTGTAAAAATAAAAACGATCTGTATCACCTATCATAATAAGAATCAAAAGAATTCCTTAACTTAGCCCTTACCTCTGTTTGGAATTCTTTCTCCCCTTGTTTGGAATTTGAAGCGAGAACCTTAACAGCAACAACCCCAGCCGGCATAGTAGCTTTATATACTGGACCAAAAGCTCCCTGCCCCAAAATAGTTGTGAAGTTTTGTGTACCTTTCTGGACATCCCTGAAGAATCATTTGGCTTAATACCTATTTTATACAAAAGTAATAATATGGCCTGTAAGACCAGAAAGCCATTTTCCCCTAAGCCTAGATTCATATATCGTGCTAAGTTTCATCACAATTCTTATTTTGTGTACCCAGATGTGAGTTGTTTTACATTATCTGTCATCAGTAAACAATGACTAACAACATGCAAACTTGGAGTTGGTATTTCATTTTAAGGTTAATGATTTAAGATGTACCACTTTTAAGCTTTCATAAGAAGTTGAGATACAAGTACAAGTTTCGTACAAGGGATGCTCAACAGAACAATAGAATTTAGTTCATTTGCATCCCACAAATATTCTACCTTCCATATCAAAAATAAAATACAAATAGAGAAACTAAATTTGTCTGGACTTTAGGATAATACATACTTATAAGGGTATCTGAGTATACCGCTTGTTGAAGAAATCCGATCTTTGTTGTGGTGATTCCACCAGAATAGCTGAGATTTTTTTTCAGGATGATCTATAACCTTAACAGTAACAGAGTTTGCAAGGGATGCACTTGAGTCAAAACTTGTTCCCTGACCACCCACGCGTATAGAAAGAGTTGATATGGATCGTTCATTTGCACACTGCCGAAGATGAGCATTCTTTTTGAACCACCTTATAACAAAATAGACCAGGGAAGCTACAAAAATTCCAACAGCAACACCGACAGAAACGCCAATAATGACTAAATCAGTTTTATGAACCATTCTTAGGTTTTTTCCCAGATTCAAGCAATGAGAACATCTTGCACCGAGGCTACAGGCTCACTATAAAAATAAATAATAGTGAATAAGCAGTCTGAAGAGATATGATGAAGATATGAAAACTCAAATCAGAATTTATTTTATTTTTTTTTATGACTGTAGAACGCTCAACCACTAACCAGAGGGTGTGCACTGTATAAACCACCAGGTGCACATAATATCACTCCCAACAACCGACTTAGTAAACTATGTGTGGGTGAACCCAAGAAGAACATAGACTTTTGCAAAGTATTAAACTATGACCTTGTTCAAATTAGAATATTGAATAGCCTGCCTTTTCCAGTATATTTGATGAAACAATGAACATGACTCACACGAACTGAAGCCGAGGATGAATGGAGATTATTGACTCCAAGAGTCCAATGTAACTGCAAGAACCCTCCATGGCTAATTTTACAAATTCGAATTACTTTTTATTGTTTCTAGAAAATTTAGTCTTCCATATTCATCAGATTTTAATTATATCCAGGCAACTCCATATTTTTCCACAATAAGCAATGTGAGTTTGCTTGGATCAATCAGATTTAGCTACAGGGGATGCCTTGGAACTATACATAATGAATGTCAATTGAAGAAGCAGTCATGTCAAATAAGTCCTCTAATTTTGTATTCTCAATTTAACTCTGTTCCTTTTAGTGTAACATTCATTATTCATGCATATAACAGAAAATGCTAATAACTTTGAACAGCATATGAAACAATCACTATAATTTTGAGTAATTCATATCAAAATTTCATAAACCATTAAATCCATGTAACTCCTTTATCATCAAACTTTATTAAAAAAAAAAAAAAACTAACTAACATTGTCCTTTGCCGCATGTTTGTGAGATGATGAGGAAACAAAAGGAAAAACGATGATGAGGAAACGAAATCGCCAATAAAAGATAACGGATAAAAGGTGTAAAAAACCCCCACAGTAAGCATTAGTGCCAGGACTAATTAAGTTATGCCACTAAGCACAGCAAGAACCCAAAATATTTGATGACACTCGTTTACAATAGCCAGATAGGATCAAAAGAGCATGCTTAAAAATCCAAATTGAAATCTGTCATAAAACCAGAAACACTAAATAGTACTCCCGTTCCTTAATATAAGTGGTGTTAGAGTTATGCACAAACATTAAAAAATCTTAATTACATACTAATTTTCTAAATTAAGAAATCTTAATTACACTAATATTATAAATAAATATTAAATTATATTAATTGTGTAAATATTTGATGAGTACACTATTATTATAATTAATTTCAAAAATATAATAGAATATATAATTCATCCTTGAGATAATATTAAAAACTAAGTACGACTTATACTTAAAAATAACAAAAATATTTTTCTAGAACGACCGAAAGGAGGGAGTACAAAACACCAAAGTCAACAAAAGCCAGCAATTACAGGAAAGAAAAATATCAGGACCAGCAAAGCACCATTAATGAAGCTTAATTATTGATCATCCCTCCATCACAAAAAATTGAATCTGGTTCTATGAAACTCAAAAAGAAACATCAAACCCGCAAAGAAAAACCAACCAAAAAGAAACACCAAACCCGCAAAGGAAAACCAACCAAAACAACAATGACAAGTGTAGAACCCAGAAAGAAAGAAAAAAAACCCATAAGAACACAATTGACCAATTTTCCATACCTTTTAAACTGAGAAGTCGGAATTTGTGAACAATTTTGGGTGTGCAGATGCTTGTAATGGAAAGAAGTCTCGAGTCTACAGCTGATGCAAAACGGCAGAGAATGGAGGGTTTTGTTGGAAGGGAATTAAAAAAGACGCGGTTTTGGTAGAATTGATCATTGAACTGTCTCAACACTATGAGAATTTGGTAAACAAAAATAATTAAAGCATGCCCAATTGGCCGAACTGTCTGAATAATGACAGAACCGTGGGACATGAATGTATCCGCCTTCAAGAGGGTATTTATGTTTTCTTTTTGTTGATCTTTTCGACAGATCAACTAAATAAGAGTGTATCATATTGTTAATCAATTTATTTATGGATTATAATTTTTTAGATAATAAATTATTTATTTTTTTATATTATTTTTAATTTTTTTCATTCTCTTAATAAATTTTCTCTTTTATATTAATAATTTTCAATTTTTTATAAAGGGATAGTGATGAAATTTTATATAAATTTTAATTTTTAAATGATAGTATTAAATAATTTTCTTAATTCATATGCATAAAGCTAAAAAGATAGTTATTATGGAACCGATGAATTATAAATTTATTAAATGCCATATAATTACTGTCTCCAAAAATAAAAGTAAGGACATGTTTGGTTTAGGTCAGAGTTAATTGAGACCGTATAATTAGAATAATAATTGTATTGGTACCTTCTTAATTAACACAAAATTAAAATTTTGTTATAAAATTATACATAGTGTGTGAATGTCTAGATATATTTTTATCCATGTCTAGATACATTCCTACCCCTCTTTATTGTAATGACATTTGAGCTTTGTAACTCTCATATCCTTTAAGGTTTGAAACTTACCTTTGAGTTTTGAAACCTCTAAATTTTGATGTTGATGTACCTAACTATAAATTGTTGTATTGTCTACAGGATGATATGAAAATACAATGAGAATGCTCTCTCTTTTCTACTAATCATCATTGTTCTTAATATTTTGTATAATGTAAGACCCCGAATTTTATGAAATAAAAATATTCAATTTTTCTTATAATTACTAATCAGTAAATGGTTAAATTGATAAAAGTTTAAAGTTATGAGTGAAATATGATTTTTTTTCAAAATAAGCAAGTGGTTATAAAATAATCATTGTTGTCGGGGAATATTCGTTTGGTCGTGGAATACTCTTTCTGTCGGGGAATATTCGTACGACGGCGCAGCTATTTGTGGGCCACATAACAGAATAACTGTCGGGTGAAGAAAACGACAAATTTAAGTTTTTACAAATAACGGCGTAGTTGTTACCGTTAACACTGTTGGAATACCCGGTGATTAAAATACAGTAATACGCGTTATTGCACAGTAGCACACGGTATTGCACAGTATTTTTGAAATTATTAATTCTTACGTAAGAAGGCACTACTCAATAATTGTTACAGTAATTACTGTTCAATATTTTATTTTATTGATTCAATAATTGCTACGTTAAAATTTTGTATTATTGTTGTTCAATAATTGTTGCTGCACAGTATTTCCCATTATCAGATCAATAATTCATATTATTTGAATAGTATTATTAGATAGCATTATTGGCAATGTCTAGAAAGTTCTGTCTAAGGAGAGGTTTGGTCATCTAATTGCGCGCCAGTAAGGAGAAATCCTTATTGGAAAGCCCCCTCTTTCCTGGAAACGGCCTGGTTGTCATAAATGTGATTCTGTAATATTATTTGTGAATAATTAATTATTGATTTATATGATAAGAAAATATTTATTTTATGTGGATATAAATGAGAGATATATTTTTGTGGTTAAAAATGAAGGAGTTAATGTTGAGGTTTTTATCAGTATTTTTGTCGGAATGGAGGTATTAAAAATCAGGGTTTTTGAGATATTTTGCGGGGGTTATAATTTTTAATCCGACCGTTGGATCGTGGTAATTTTTGGATATGTTATACATATATAAGTTGAGTATATGTCCACAAATTTTGAACCGTTAAAAATGAACGTATGATTTGTTATGAATTTTACGAGATGACTGGTTCAGAAATTGTTGAATTTTCGGAGTTTATCATTTTGGTGGAAAATTCTAGAATTGGTGGGCCCCACTTGTGGTTGGTGAAGAAATGTGCTGAATTATATTTCGAATGTGGTGGGTGGGAATAGTAGCAGGTAAAGCCATCAGGTTGCAGGTCAAACCTACCAAAATTTTCCTATAAATAGAGGGCTAAGTTAGAATTGAAAATCACACCAGAAACATAAGCTTTCTCTCTTTCTCTCTCTATATTATGAAGCATATTTTGTGAGTTTTTAGATACTTGGTGAGTTGCTATTCATTAGTGCAAGTTTTCTTCAGCATCATATCCGATATCCAGTCAGAAGTACTGCGCTTTTGAGGTAAGGGATTGTAAGGGATTGTAAGGGATAGTAAGGGATAGTAAGGGATTTTAAGGGTTGTTATGATTTTCAGTTTCGTAATTTTTCTGAACTTCAAAAATTCTGGAAAAACTTGAAATGATATTTTGATGAGTTTTATTGATTGTGTCCAAAAATGGTGATTTTTGGATGTATAGATTGAGAGTTATGAATTTTATGAGAAAAGACTATTTTAAAAGTAACCGCTTATAATTCCTTGTGGTTAACTCCAAAATTGATGAAATTTTTATTGGGAGTACATGTATATGATAGAAGTATACTCTGTAAATTTCAAAATTTTTAGACAAAAGTACAATTTTTGATAAATGTCTAAATATTCGGCTATTTTGGCCATATGAAAAATAGTAAATGACTTTTAAAAATTCTGAGAAAAATATATGTTCACTATGGGACTATATTATGCTAAATTCCAGAAAAGAAATATTTTTGGAACTGATTTGGTATTTTTCATGAAAATAGTCTAGTTATGAGTAAATGAATTAAATATGTTTTGTGAAAAAAAAAATTGGAAAATAGGATTTTATGGCTTGAGAATCCTATATGAGGTATATGCAGATTTTTTATGAGGGTTTTGGTTATTGATAATGAAATTGTAAGAGTTGGCATTTTATTATGATTAAATGCATTAATTAGTAAAGTGTAAACAATTAAAATAAATTATTTATAAATTTAAGTAATGTTATTCTTTCAATATCATTATACCAAAATATTGGTATGAATTTTATTGTAGAATTTCTATCTTTTGTGTCGGGGTTACTATTCATGAGTTACGAATATTACTCTTGAGATTAAAACTATATGTTGATCATATTATTTTTATCATCATATATAACATTTTTATAACCCTGATGTTGAAATTCTCTTTCACTGGAGTGTAAAGATGGGTAGATTATTGGTATGATCATGACTAGGGTTCTCTTTGGCCTGTAGTGCAAAGTTAAATTGTGACTGGTATGATCATGACCATTGAATTTATAATTGAATATCTTAAGCTTAAGTGCAAAGGTGAATTGATCAACATGGTTATAATTATTGTTTATATAAATTCTGAAATGATTATATATTTCTTTGAGATATGAATATATTTGGCCTGTAGTGCAAATATGAATTGTTGATGAATATCTTTGGCATGTAGTGCAAAGATGGCCTGTTGATGAATATCTTTGGCCTGTAGTGCAAAGATGAACTGTTGTTGAATATCTTTGGCCCGTAGTGCAAAGATGGTTTGTTGATGAATATCTTTGGCCCGTAGTGCAAAGATGGTTTGTTGATGAATATCTTTGGCCCGTAGTGCAAAGATGGATTTGTTAGTATGATTATAAACAGGAATTGTGATTTGGTATAACCATGATCTTTGATGTTTCAGGTAAAGACAGGTGATGAAAATATTCTTCGTCCTGGGTGCGAAGAAAAATTTATAGTCACAATTATGATTATGAGTTATTCATATGATTGTGGAAAGGAACCGTTGAGTGATGTTACATGGATAAAACATTGTTGGTGAATTTTTAACATGGAGAAGATAATAGACTTTATAGTCTATTTGACTCTTCTAATGGATTGCTCGTTCCGCTGCAACTATGATTGAAATTTTTATCATTTACCATATGTTCTAAATCTCTGATTTATTATTGATGAAGGCTATTGATAATTTAATTATCTTTAGTCATGATATTCTTTACTGAGCTAGTTGTGCTCACCCTTTTGCTTCACAATTCCTTTCAGGTAATAAGAGTGTAGCTGGGTCGAGCGGGGGTAACAAGGGAATAGAACGGTGGTCATCATTTAGTAGTTATATTTGGTGAAGAAAATAGGGTGAGGCGAACCCAACGTTGGAAGGGTGTTTTGTCACTATCATACAAGATGTCTAATGACATACAACCTCGTGTCATCATAGGACAGGGTTGTGCTCATCCACTTGCTGAGTATATCTATGGGCACTACCTATATAATCTTGGTGTTTGTTTGAAGTATAATTCTCAATTAGAGACAGTGGAGATAATGATAAGTCAAGAGAAGACTCACCATTGGGAAGAATATGATAGTAATCTTCTCGTTTTTCTTTGGGGTCTATTGGGTCAACCAAGGATAATTCTGTGGCCATATGATATCTATCATAACCTAGACGCGTGGCCTCCCATGTACGAAGGTTTCCTTGAGAACTTCCCAAAGATTCTAATTTCTAAAACAGTTTTTGACTATACCTTTATGTAAGGTGTTATTGTGGGGTGATGTCCACGGTTGGAACATAAGTCACATTTGGTATATATTTGTATCCAAACTCACAGTATATGTGTTGTTGTATTTTGCACGACAATTGTTGTAATAAAGTTGTAGTTATTTTCTGTACCATGTATTTGACGACTCAGAATGGGTTGGGTGGAATGGACCTATTTTGGGGGCGTCACATATAATCTTTTATAACACGTTATCAGCACGAATTGCTCCTCATTTTTCGTTTTGAAGCAAATAATCATATTTGGTTTAAAATAGAATAAGGTATAACTCTCCATCTCTTTCTCTGTATATAATATATGTTTTGTCATTACAATCGAATGGAATAGAGGGTAAGGAGAGAAAATTGATACATAAGATTGGGTCCATCTCTTAGTATATTTGTCTCTTTTGTAGCATCTATCTAGCAATTAATTCAAGACTTATCAGGTAGGCTTCGTTAACACATGCATGCATGTATAACATGCATGCGACATTATAGCATATTTAGGCCTCATTTGTTTAGTCTTATTAACATCTAAATGTATTATGATATGCTTGAACATGCATTCATATACTTCTAATTATTCAAAAGGTATTCATTATCATGTCTAACATGTTACACCCATCTTTTTACTTTTGAGAAACAAAACCATTTTTTATTTGATTAACATAGCATGACATAGTAAAGAAAACTACTAGTATTAATTAAGAGAGAATTTTGTCTCGGACTAAACAGGAAATGACATATTTATTATTGTTGTCACACTTAAGTTTTGTTACTGTTTTTGTTGATTTGATATTTATATTTAGTTGTTTAATTATAGATTTATATAAATATCAAACATTACAAAACTTAAATTTATTGTCTTTGATATATATCGAAAAAGAATTACTTGTCATGAACTATTGATACTGATATTCATATAAAGACAACTTTGGAGATATAATTAAGATTGACGAATATGCATCCCTGCAGGGATCATGCAAAATCAATTATTTTTATTCGCCATCATCTCCATGAAAAAAAATATTGATAAAGACATGTTAGAAAAAATATTTATTATATTTTATACCTCGAATATGCTCCTGTAGCAGCAATATTGAGAGCGTTAGTTCAGAAAATATTCTCTGAAGCGGTAAATGAAATTATATTCATAAAAGTGATATCATTTTTTCTAGTGACTGAACAAATAATGAGTTTTTGTTAAAAAATCAACAATCTCGCCCGATTGGTTCTACTCTATTCCCTGAAGTGAATGTAACCTCATTTGATAAACATAGAGGAAATTATTGTTATGGTTGTGGTCGTGGGCGTGAAAAGAACTATCAATATAGAAAATAGAATGTACCTGTCGTACTCGTAAATATTTGGTAAATTTGTACCAAGACTCCATAAAAGAAAAGGAAATAAAATTAAAATAAATTTTATTGATCATAATGATTGTGACGCCCCCAAAATAGGTATACATCACTCATCCAACCTATTCTGAGTCGCCAAATACATGGTACAGAAAACAACTACAACTTTATTACAACAATTGTCGTACAAAATACAACAACACATATGCTGTGAGTTTGGATACAAATATATACCAAATGTGACTCATGTCCCAACCGTGGACAGCACCTCACAATGACACCTTACATAAAGGAATAGTCAAAAACTGTTTTAGAAATTAGAATTTTTGGAAAGTGCTCAAGAAAACCTTCGTACATGGGAGTCCATGCTTCTAGGTTTTGATAGATATCATATGGCCACAGAATTATCCTTGGTTGACCCAATAGACCCCAAAGAAAAACGAGAAGATTACTATCATATTCTTTCCAATAGGGAGTCTTCTCTTGACATATCATTATCTCCACTATCTCTAATTAAAAATTATACTTCAAACAAACACCAAGATTATATAGGTAGTGCTCGTAAATATACTCAGCAAGTGGATGAGCACATCCCTGTCTTATGATGACACGAGGTTGTATATCATTAGACATCTTGTATGATAGTGGCAAAACACACTTCCAACGTTGGGTTCGTCTCACCCTATTTGATTCACCAAATATAACTACTAAATGATGTATACAACACTTTTCTATACTGCTTAGGGAGAACCTCCACAGCTAGAGACCACCGTTCTATTTTTCCGTTACCCTCGCTCGACCCAGCTACACTCTTATTACCTGAAAGGAATTGTGAAACAAAAGGGTGAGCACAACTAGCCCAGTAAAGAATATCATGACTAAAGATAAATAATTTATCAATAGCATTTAACAGTAATAAATCAGAGATTTAGAACATATGGTAGATGAGAAAAATTTTCAACCATAGTCGCAGCGGAACGAGCAATCCATTAGAAGAGTCAAATAGACCATAAAGTCTATTATCTTCTCCATGTTAAAAATCTACCAACAATGTTTTATCCCTGTAACATCACTCAACAGTTCCTTTCCACAATCATATGAATAACTCATAATCATAATTGTGATTCTAAATTTTTATTCGCTCCCAGGACGAAGAATATTTTCATCACCTGTCTTTACCTGATACATCAAATATCATGGTTATACCAAATCATAGTTCATGTTCATAATCATGCTAATAAATCCATCTTTGCACTACGCCCAAAGATATTCATCAACAAACCATCTTTGCACTACAGGCCAAAGATATTCAATAACAGTTCATCTTTGCACTACAGACCAAAGATATTCAACAACAGTTCATATTCGGACTACAGGCCAAAGATATTTAACAACAGTTCATCTTTGCATTACAGACCAAAGATATTCATCAAAATAATTCATCTTTGCACTTAAGTCAAAGAGAAATTTCTTTACCAAGATTATAAAAATGTCATATATAATAGTAAAATCAATATAATCAAAACATCTAGATTTAATCTTAAGAGTAATATTCATAAATCAACTATAATTTGGTTAGAAAAAGAAATCAATTTTGTCGTGAATAGTAATTCGTGAATAGTAAACCCGACACAAAAAGGTAAAAATTCTACAATAAAATACATACCAATATTTCGGTATAATGATATTGAAAGAATAATATTTCTTAAACTTATAAACAATTTATTTTAATTATTTACACTTTACTAAATAATGCATTTAATCATCTTAAAATTCCAAACTCATAAGATTTCATCACCAATAACCAAAACTCTCATAAAAAATTTGCATATACCTCATATAGGATTCTCAAGCCATAAAATCCTATTTTCAAATTTTCTTACTTCACATAACATATTTAATTCATTTACTCACAACTAGTCTATTTTCATGAAAAATACCAAATCAGTTCCAAAAATATTTCTTTTCTGGCATTTAGCAGAATATAGTCCCATATTGAACATATATTTTTCTCAGAATTTTTAAAACTCATTTACTATTTTTCATATGGCCAAAACCGCCGAATATTTAGACATTTATCATAAATTATACTTTTATCCAAAAATTCCGAAATTCATAGAGTACACTAATATTATATAGATGTACTCCTAATAAAATTTTTATCAATTTTGGAGTTAACCACAAGGAGTTATAAGGGTTTACTTTTAAAATAGTATTTTCTCATAAAATTCATAACTCTTAATCTATACATCTAAAAATCACCATTTTTGGACACAATCAATAAAACTCATCAAAATATCATTTTAAATTTTTCCAGAATTTTTTGAAGGTCAGAAGAATTACGAACTGAAAAACATAATAACCCTTAAAATTCCTTACCTCAAAAGAGCAGTATTTCTAACTTGAATATCAGATATAAAGCTGAGCAACACTCAAGATATCTAAATAGTCACAAAAATATGCTTGATAATATAGAGAGAAAGAAAATTTATTTCTGGTGTGATTTTCAATTCTAACTAAAGCATCTATTTATAAGAAATGCTAGAACGCCAAAGGAGACTAAAATAATAAATTAATATTATTTATTATCTATTTTCTACACACCAACTATCAGCAATCAAATCATGCCAAGGTTGAAAAAAAAAATCCCAGCAGCCCACATATGTTCAACAACCAAAGTGGGTCCCACCCATAAATTAATAAAAATTATTTTATTTTCCGAAACTTCAATAATTCATAAAAAATAACCCGTTTATCAGAAAAATATAAATTTTATGTCCATTCTGCCTGAAATCGAATTCTCTACAACTTTGTAGCTTTGAGTTTTTCCAAATTTCAGATAAAAATATTCGAAATCCACAAACGGATAATTTTTAACACCTTTAAAATTCATAACAAATCATATGTTCATTTTTAACGGTTCCAAATTTGTGGATATATACTCAACTTATATATGTATAATATATCCAAAAATTACAACGATCTAACGGCTAGATCAAAATTATAACTCACGCAATAGAACTTTAAGAACACCGATTTGATCTTTTAATACCTCCAATCCGACAAAATACTGATAAAACACCTTAACATTAATTCCTTCATTTATAACCACATAAATAAATCCATCATTTATATCTACATCAAATAAATATTTCTTTATCATATAATTCAATAATTAATTATTCACAAATAATATTACAGAATCACAATAATGACAACCAAACCGTTCCCAGGAAAGAGGGGGCTTTCCGATAAAGATTTCTCCTTATTGGTGCGTAATTAGATGACCAAACCTCTCCTTAGACATAACTTTATAGACATTGTTAATAACGTTATCTAATAATATTATTCAAATAATATGAATTATTGATCTGATAATAGAGATGATGTGCAACAACAATTATTGAAACAACAATAATATAAAATATCAACGCAGCAATTATTGAATCAATAAAATAAAATATTGAACAGTAATTGCTGTGACAATTATTCAGTAGTGCCTTCTTACGTAAGAATCAATAATTTCAAAAATATTGTGCAATACTGTGTGCTACTGTGCAATAACGCGTATTACTGTATTTTAACCACCGGGTATACCAACAGTGTTAAAGGTAATAACTACGCCGTTAATTATAAAAACTTAATTTTTGTCGTTATCTTCATCCGACCGTTTTCCGTTATGGGAACCACAAATAGCTGCGCCGTCGTACGAATATTCCCCGACAGAAAGAATATTCCACGACCAACGAATATTCCCCGACAACAATGATTATTTTATAACCACTTGTTTATTTTGAAAAAAATTTCACATTTCACCCATAACTTTAACTTTTTATCAATTTAACCATTTACTGAATTGTAATTATAAGAAAAATTGAATACTTTTATTTCATAAAATTCGGGATCTTACAATGATCCTGAAGATCCCATGAATTATTTTGATTTTCAAATGGAGTGGATATAACTAATTTTGATGTCTATAATTTCCTTGATGATATTGATAGAAATGTTTATACCAATTAATTATTTTTATTTTATTGTATTATAGCATTATAATAAGTATTTTTATTATATATTTTATTTATGTTTTTACATATATAAAGATGTATGGGCCAGAAGCTTATTAAACTTAATTAAAGGCTATGGAAGAGCGATTATTCATCGAACTTAATTAAAGGCTCTCGAAGAGCGATTATAATGTTGTCAAAGGGTACAAAACTTTGTATTGATGATTCTTTATATTCTTCTGAGGCAAACAGAAATTTGCTCTGTTTTAAGAATATACGTTATAATGGTTATTATATTAAAACCAATAACGAAGGTGAAGAATTTATTTATACTACTTCAATAGTATCGGACCATAAGCTCATATTAGAAAAACTGTCTATTTTCTTTTCTGGGTTATATTATACTAAAATGAGAATAGTTGAAACGAATGTTGTAATATACTAGAAGTGTGCAATACACCAGAATTGTTTAGATCCAAAGGTTTTTATGATTTGTCAGGATCATATTGATCATCCAAGATCAATAATAATGTTGCGTTGAATTATTGAAAACTCCCATAACCATCCCTTAAAGAACCAGAAGATTCATTTACCTGTTGATTATATCAAAGTAAATTAATTACCAAACTATCACATTTAATTATTATTATTTAGTGTTCATATTTCTAAGAAAGAATTCAAGGTGATCTATTTGAACCAATACACCCACACTGTGGTATATTAAATTATTTTATGATTTTAATTGATGCATCGACCAGATGATCACATGTATTTTTACTTTTAACTATAAATATTGCATTTCCTGTGCTTCTTGCTCAAATAATTAGGTTGCGAGTACAATTTCCTGATTATATAACTAGCAAAATTTATTTAGATAATGTTGGTAAAATTCACATCTCAAGTTTTTGATGAATATTGCATGTTAATTGGAATTTATGTTAAACATCATGTTGCACATACACATACTCAAAATGGTATAGCTGAATCAATTTTTAAGAGATTTTAGATTATTGTTTGACCTTTGGTTATGAAATCAAAATTACCAATTTATGCTTGGGGTCATGCTATTTTACATGATGCATCATAACCTCAATAAGTGATATTTTTAAGGTTTATTTTGAGGATTGTTATTTTAATGAAACAGTTTTCCCACGATTAGGGGGAGAAAAGTCGTTGCCTAATTAGCACGACGTGAGATCGTTGCCTGAAGCACGATAAGGGAGATTACTTGAATTTTTCTCTCGTTGTTATCTCATCTTGATCCTCATACAACTCAATATGAACTAGAAGTTCAAAGATTATTCATTTGCAATGAATTGCAAATCAATTACCAGAATTATTCACGATAATAAAAAAATAATGATATCTCACATTCTAGCTGCTAATACTCTAGCAGGGATTGAAGTCCTTGTAGGACAATCAGTTTATACAACAACAAATGAATCAAAATCACACCTGAAGCGTGGAAGACCTATCGGTGTTAAAAAATAAAATTTTCCAGAAGAAGAAAGTACAAGAAAAATAAGTTGCAGCCTATAAAGAGGCTATACCCATTAAAAAAGCTACAAAATTTATCGATCTATCCAAAAATAATGAACAAAAATCTCTTGTAAATAAAACTCTTGAAGAGTTATTCCCTGAAGAGGATGAGTTATCCCTTGAAGAGGATCAGGTACCTGAAAATAACGAGATCTCGATACATTATGTATATACAGGAGACGGATATATTTGATAGTAATAAAATTGTTGTCGATAACATATTTTCGTATAAAATTGTTCTTGACATTACCAGGAGTAATGATCATGTATATGAACCACAAATCGTTTGTGACGCCTCCAAAATTAGGTATACATCACCCATTCTGAGTCGCCAGATACATGGTACAAAATTCAAATACAACTTCATTTATACAACTGTTGAACTGTCGTGCAGAGTACGGCAACAGTTAACTGTGAGTTTTAATACAATATTATCTCGTAGACAGTATCCAAACTCAAATTGTTACAATGCTATATAAAATACATCAATAAATATTTGAAGACCCCAAAGAAGAATGAGAAGATTACTATCATATTCATTCTAATGAGGTGCACTTTTGACGCTTTCAAAGTCGCTATTGTTGTTCACCAAAATTAATTATTAAGTGACGTATAAAATATGACACCCACATCTTAGGTCCTCAATACAATTATATATTGTACGTTATGTCATTTTATAATGTATTGATAAACTCCGACAGTCTCGGACCATCACACTATTTTCCTGTTATCCCCGCTCGACCCAGCTACACTCTTATTACCTGAAAGGAGTTGTGAAGCGAAAAGGGTGAGCACAAATAGCCTAGTAAAGAATATCATGGCTAAGATAATTAATTTATCAACAGCCTTTATCAGAATAAATCAGAGATTTAGAACATATGGTAGATAATAAAAGTTTTCAACCATAATTACAGCGGAATCAACAATCCCTCAAAAGAGTCAAGTAGAACATAATGTCTACTATCTCTTCTAGATTAAAAGCCCATCGTTGATAATTTATTCCTGTAATACTCATCAACAGTTCTTTGTTATACCCAAGACAAATAGAACTTTCAACACTTGTCTTCACCTGAACCACCAAAGATGTTAGTTAAATTCACAATTCATATTTATAATAATGTGAATTAACAGTTCCTTCTTGCCACAAAGGCTTAATAGAACGTTTACTCAATATCTTTACTCCTAGGTTGAAGATATTCAAATGTAATGACAACGATCATACCAATCAGTTGTCTATCTTTGCACTACGGGCCAAAGATATTCAACTATAAAACTAATGGTCATGATCATACCAATCAATTGCCTGTCAGTGCACTACGGCCAAAGACATTCAACTGTTAACTAATGGTCATGATCCTGCCAATCACATAATTGAATTATCCATGCACTACAGCCAAGGATATTCGTTAATATCACTAGTGGACATGATCATGTCATACACCTGTCTATCTTCGCACAACGGGTCAAAGCTATCAAACAACAGATCATCTTTGTACTACATGCCAAAGATATTCAACAACATATAATCTTTGCACTACAGGCCAAAGACATACAACTGTAAAACCAATAACCAACAGTATAATAAAGAATTGAATAATAAAAGAATTTCATCATGTATGCAGTACTTCGCATAGATAGGTTATTCCAATATAATAATAAAGAATTGAATAACAACAGACTTCACCAAGTATACGGTAATCCGCGTATACAAGTTATTCCAACAGAATAATAAAGAATTAAATAACAACAGACTTCACCAGGTATACGGTAAACCACGTATACAGGTTATTCCAACAGAATAATAAATACAGAACAATAAAGACGGAACAAGGTCCGGTGTAAAACACACAGACAGAATATTCCAACAAAATAATAAAGACGGAATAATATAAGGATTTTACCAAGTACAGGGTATGCCGCGTATACAGGTTATGTATAGGGTATGCCTCGTATACAGGTTATTCTAACAGAATAATAAAGAATGGAATAACATAAGGATTTCACCAAGTACAGGGTGTGCCGCGTATACAGGTTATGTATAGGGTATGCCTCGTATACAGGTTATTCCAACAGAATAATAAAGAATGAAATAACAGAAGGATTCATCATGCGTGCGATAGACTGCACAGACAGGTTATTCCAACAAAAAAATAAATAGTAGAACCAGGTCATGCGTAAATGCACCGACATGATATTCCGACAGAATAATAAATAATGGAACCAGGTCCGGCTTAAACGCACAAATAGGATATTCCGACAGAATAATAAATAATGAAACCAGGTCCGACGTAAAGCACAGACAGGATATTCCGACATAATAATAAATAATGGAACCAAGTCCGGCGTAAAGCACAGACAGGATGTTCCAACATAATAATAAAAATGTAATAACAAAAGAATTTTACCAAGTATAGGGTAGCTTGCGTATACAGGTTATTCCAACAAAATAATAAAGAATGGAATAACAGAAGTTCTATTCATGAATAAGAAAGAAAGAATACCCTTTACGAGTACAACAAATAATATCCCTTACTATAATAATATCACTTTACCTTTCAAATAAGAGTATTCCGACTAGTAGGGCGAGGATATACTCCAAGAAAACTTGCACTACTCTCAAAGTTTTCTTAAACTCTAAAGAAATACGCTCAAGATTATAAAAGAAGAATTCTCTCTATAGTTTCTCTCTCTAGAGTTTCAATGAATTCGTAAGAAATAATGAAGGAATGAACTTCTATTTATAGAAGAATGGAATGCATAGTAACTAATTCATGAACGGTCCAGATAGATTTACTTTAATCGAACGGTCCATATTTAAAGCAATATCTTTTAAATAAAATATAATATATTCTATTTATAATCTAATAAAACGAATAACTTTATAAAAGATTTTACTATACAAACACTATGCAAATACTATGCATAATAAAATATAATATATTCTATTTATAGAATAACTTTAATAAAGTATTATATTTTATATAAAAAGATTTTACTATGCAAAACACTATGCACAATAGAATATAATATATTCTATTTATAGAATAACTTTATAAAAGTATTCTGTTTTATATAAAAAGATTTTACTATGCAAAACACTATGCATAATAGAATATAATATATTCTATTTTTAGAATAACTTTATAAAAGTATTCTGTTTTATATAAAAATCTTTTCTGTTATAATTTGAACCAACGGTCTGAAAATTAGTACATCTCTTCATGGAATAATATTGTACCCAAAAATGATTTGGACCGAAAATAAATATATTGTTCGGGTGAATAGTAACTCGTGAATAGTACTCCGACACAAAAAGTGTCCCAAATACTCGAGTGAACAATACTAGAGTGAATAGTAATTTGGGTGAATAGTAACTCGTGAATAGTAACTCCGACACAAAAAGTATCCCAAATATTCGAATGAACAATACTAGAGTGAATAGTAATTTAGGTGAATAGTAACCCGTGAATAGTAACTCGTGAATAGTAACTCCGACACAAAAAGTACCCCAAATACTCGAGTGAACAATACTAGAGTGAATAGTAACCGGGTATTTTATGACAACTTGTCTACTTAAAAAAAAATTCACATATCAACCTTAACTTTAACCTTTTATCAATTTAACCATTTACTAAAATAGAAAAATTGAATACTTTTATTTCATAAAATTCGGGGTCTCACATCGTTGATGAATGTAGAAATATTTGGCCAGTGTGAAAAGAGGCGATTCAAGTAGAACTAAATTCATAAAGTAAACGTGAAGTTTTTGGACCTGTAGTCCGAACACCTAAAGGTGTGATGCCTGTTAAATACAAATGGGTATTTGTACGAAATAAGAAAAATAAAATTATATGGTACAAAGCGCGACTTGTAGCACAAGGTTTCTCACAGAGACATGGTATTAATTATGAAAAAACACATGCTCCTCTAATGGACGCAATTACATTCAGATTTTTAATTAGCTTGGTAGCAAAAGAAATTAATGAATGTTATTACATCATATTTGTATGGATCATTAGATAATGATATCTATATAAAAATCGCTGAAGGATATAAAATGTCTGAAGCATATAATTCTACATCTCGAAGTATGCATTCTATTAAGCTACAAAGATTCTTATATGAGTTAAAGCAATCCAGATGCATATTGTGGTATAATCGCCTGAGTGGATATCTTTTGAAAGAAGGAATTGAGAATAATCCAATTTGTGCATGCATTTTTATCAAAAGATCATAATCTGAATTTGCTATTATTACTGTATTTATTGATGAAAGATCTTGCTCTAGAAAAGTAGACAAAAATAATAAATTTGAGATGAAAGATATTGATAAGATAAATTTTTGTCTTGGCCTACAAATTGAGCTATAAAATTCTTGTTCATCAATCAACATACACAGAAAAAGTCCTGAAGTAACTTTACATGAATAATGTTAATCCTTTGAGTACTCCAATGATGTGCTGGTCACTTGATATCAAGAAAGATTCGTTTTGACCACAAGACAATAATAAAGAAACTCTTAATCCTGAAGTATCATATATTAGGTCCTGAAGTATCATATCTTAGTGCAATTGATGTTTTGATGTATCTTACAAATTTTACACGACCTGATATAACATTTGTAGTTAACTTACTAGCAATGTATAGTTATGCATAAACTCGAAGACATTGTAATAAAATTAAACATATTTTATGTTATCTTCGTGAGACTATTGATTTGAGATTATTTTATCCAAAGGGTGATAAAATCAAGCATATTGCACTAAAATTATTTTATAGATATGTGATGAGTATGAAATATGTTATATTTTTATTCCTTAATACTTAATCTTTTGTATTTATTTTGTGCCTAAATAAACTCATTATTCTTATATTTTTATTTTAGGTACAGTTGAAGGGGTTTCATGATTTTAAAAATAAATTGGAGGAGGTTTATGGAATTCCTAGCAAATCAAGGATTCAACAATTAGTATCATAAATGGATTTGGATTCACGCGGCAATGAGTTTAAGCACATGACAATTGTGGGATTTAATTCCAATTTCAAATCTGAATTTTAGATTCTAGAAGAATAATTTTTACAATTCTATTGTAATTAGGATTTCTTTTAGACTAAGATTTATTTTCAAATTGAATTCTATTTCTTTATGAAAATTGGTGTAATATGTAATTCCTTTTAGGATTTGGATTTCTACTTCTTATAGGATTTAGGACTTTATCTAGCACTATAAATAGAGGATGAGAGTCAAGGTTTTATTCATTCTCTCATCTACTACATTCTCTCATCTACAACATTGGAGGATTGAAGACATGAGCTAAGTTATTTTTATTCAGTTCTAAGGGATGTTGAACCTTATTTATAATTAATGATTAATTGAGTATTCATTATTTATTCTTTCTCACATGAAATTTATTCTTGATAATCTGATTTAATTTCTGAATGCTATTTGGCTTAACTGATTTAATTTTTGCAGGATTGAGTTGGTTAACGAATATCATATGCTAGATCAAGGAATAATATTACGTGTAATTGATATTGTTTCTAATCACAAGTAGTAATTAGTAATATATGATTGTGGACAAGCTTTTGAGTATTGCTATGATTATCAGAAGATAAGTTAAACAATTCGAGCTTATGTGTTTGTTACTTGGAATAGTCTAATTCCCTAGTTCTTAATGCTGCTATTATATTAAATCTGGAGAGCTTGTTCTAGATTATATAATTATTAGAATCTTGTGAAGAGCTTGTTTCATTGAGTGACAATCTAAGGGGAGTTTCGGGTAGCAGAGCTTGTTGTTACCTAGGGCTATTAGTTTCATTGAAGGATAAATAATGTCACACTTGACTAATCCATTGTTGTAAAAAGGTGATACTGAACTGAAGCTTTTTATTCATTGTTTATTCTTATTAGTTTATTCTTGTTAATTTAGTTAATTAATTAAAAATCCCATTTTCATTAGAAATCATAGGATAAATATAAAACAAATCACTCTCTGTGGGATCGATCCTTGCTTACTGTTGTGCTAATTGTTTGAATTTGTAAAGTGAAAGTGAGGTTAATTTAGGAGTGTAAACGACAGCTCCCAAATTTTGGCGCCGTTGTCGGGGAGTGTTATTTGTTTTGTTTATTCTTTGTTTTCGTTTATTTTTATTATTTTCTTTTTGTTTTTGTTTTATGACTCAATTCTCTAACTTTATTGACTTAAATGTTGATCAAGAGATAGAGAAAATTGCAAATATAAAAGAAGCTCTTGTTCCATCATTTGAAGTGGAAGAGATGGCGGTGCCACAAAATAACAGAACTTTAAAAGAACTGGCTACTCTTGATCTGACTCAACCATCTTTTTGTATTGAGTATCCTACTTTAAATGTTGCTTTTGAACTTAACTCTAGACTATTTCATCTTTTGCCTACTTTTTGTGGTCTTACAGGTGAAAATCCATATAAGCATCTAAAGGAGTTTCATGTGGTGTGTTCCACGATGAAAGCACAAGGAGTGGCAGAGGAGCATATCAAGCTTAGACTTTTTCCTTTCTCATTAGCAGATTTGGCTAAAGACTGGTTATACTATTTACCTTCAGGATCAATACGATCATGGACTGATATGCAAAGGTTATTCTTGGAGAGGTATTTTCCTACATCAAGAGTTACCGATATAAGAAAGGAGATATGTGGAATCAGACAGTTCAATGGAGAGAATCTCTATGAGTATTGGGAAAGGTTCAAGAAGTTGTGTTCCAGGTGTGAACAAATGCTCGTGAATTCTTGATATATATATGTCTTTCCTTCGTCTTGTTGATGTTTGCAGCATCTCTCTCGTTCTGATCTCTCTCTCTCTGAGTTTTGAACTCTAGATATAAAAGTTTGTATAGTTTACCAGAAAACTTCTTGTTACATGTGAAGAATTCGCGACTCTGGGTTTATGCTTGATGTTAACTTAATTATGCTCATTTGTATATATAGTTACATGTGCAAAACTCCACCTCTTTTTGTTTTTTTGCCCTTGTGACTTAATTAGTGCGCAGCTGTTGTCTGTCATGTGATGCAAAAAATATATATACATTTCGCATAAGTAATAATATACTCTGATGTAGTACTAGATATTATTTGTATGTGTATCCAGTAGATATCTCTTGTTTAATTATAAGTTGCACCAAGTATTCTAAATATAAGCAGGCAGGCAATTTGTCAAGCAAGGCTTGTTTTATTTTGAGGAATATTAGCACAACTCTCGTTTTCTCTATAAAGTATATGTATTGATGATTATTTAGAATGATATAATTCTACCCGTACCCGTGGATTTTCAATTTTGGATGAAATAATACAAATCTTAATACTACCGTATTTCACATCAACTCTTGCGAGACCCTTGTGGATATACCAAAATAAGATACCTGCAGATGGTGATGTGAAGACAAACTATAAGCAGATGGTGATATGAAGACAAACTAAATGACGAAAAAGGGAATATGTGTTTCCCAACCACTCCAGAATGACACGGCATATATAATGTGAATTTATGCTGCCACTGCCAGTTGATATATACAGTCTGGAATGTGGCATTTTGATGATGAAAAAGGCTTTTCATACATACATACCACAAATAACGTGAACCCAAGCATAGACGTACTGCTGCGTGATGAGAACAAATACATGTTTCTAATCAGGCACTCCAAAATAAATAAAACCACTACTAAAAGAACCGCCAAATAAGGTTGTGTTTGATAAATCTGAGAATTAAAATCTGAATGATTATGATGTCTTAATAAATTAGATCATCTGAATGGTTATGAGGTCTGAATCTAAAAAATTGTTTGATAACAAAAAAGTAAGTTGTCTCTTAATGACACTATTTTACCATTTTAAAGGGTAAAATTTTATTTAATAATTTTAAATATTCAATTTAATAAAAATGAGTGCATAATATTGTTGAATATATTTATATAAAAAAAAATTTCATTAAGAGATACCTCTTAATTATTAAGATTTCATTTTCTGTCTTACCGATTAAGAGGCATTCAGAGGTAACAAAAAACAAAACAAACAGCATCATGCCTCTTAGCGAATAAGAGGCAATCCATTAAGAGGCAATCAGATGTAAACAAACAGCAACCGGCTAAAATGGCAAGGGCATGAAATTCTAAAAACCTCAATTTAACAAGAGTTACTATTTCCGTCCTTTTGGATTACATTGCAACTGAACTTATATAATTATATTACCCTGGAATGAAGGGTTTTTTTCTTTTCTATGTACATTAACCTTATTATTGACAACTATCACGAATCATCATATATAATTATAGTCAACATGCTTCAAAATAACTCGAGCGGATAGGCCCCAAGTGCTCACCCAGCCCAAACTCAGCAGATGGAAGTTTCTGCAATTATCCACTTCTAAGCCTTCGTGTAAAACACCAAAGTGCTCGCTGTAAGATATACATGCATACATACACGAGCAGTGTGTAGTCAAAACTAATCACCATCTATTGACACGAGAGAAAATCATGTAATTCTGAATGGTTCAACCAAAGGTGGTGGCAAACACTCGTGTGGATTGGCATAGAAATAGTCTTCTTCCTTTGGCCTGTCCAGGATAACTACGCGCTGTCTTGCGCTCCCCATTCGATCTGCATGAGCTTCATTCACTGTGGAAGCAAACTCATCCCAACTTAATGACCCAGTTCGATAATGATCTATCAAATCAACTAGAAGCCTTCTGTCCAATGAGATAGTCTTCTTGAATCCTAAATATCTGGAAATATTAAGATATGAGTGATCAATTTGAAAGGGAACTATGCTTTAAATGGGAAAAGAGAAAATGTATCAAATTCTAAAATAACAGTTGTATCCCAGATTCACACTACTAAAATTACGTCTTTGATAACTTTTGTCCATCCTCAAGTTAACTAGAACAATATTTCACCAGAGACTAAACTAATTTATATGAAAACATATTAGCAGCAGCCAAAAGAAAGGCCATAGAAAAAATCTAAATGCTGAAAGCCACAATAATCACAAAAGCAGTTGGTTCCAATTCAAGTTACGAAAAGGCATGGTAGCAGGAATTGTGATAAAGCTTCAACTTAAACGCCTTTTACTTCTTTTATGCAAACAAATGAAGGGAAGACAGGATCAAGATAAGTGTAGCTAAAACTATTATCTCAAAGATATAAATCGAATGAGTTAGCAATATAATACCTGCGATGACCTTCAACAACTTTAGCCATGTTTCCATCATATGTAGGTACAAATATGTCACTCTCCAAGGATACGAGATAATCTAGTGCTGCCATTTGGGATGAGTGATTCTGGAAATACCTCAAGTCTGAAGGCTCCAGCAGTTTCTCCTTTCTGACCTGTTCACAGCATTAAAGCAGATTGTTACAAAATTCCTGTAGATTCTTTGCTAATAAATATTAAAATTTTGAAAGTACATTGTGAAAAAATCACATCTCCTTCCAATCACTGACCAAATTCGGAAATGCAGCTGCCAAGGATGACATTCTCCGGCCTCCACCATAAATTTCTCCAGCAGCAATATAGATTTGAACATCACGATCAATGCCCAATGCAGTTAATATTAGGGCAGTTTCTTCAGGTGTTAAAGGACACAAACCTTCTTTCCTTTTGAAGTCCGAATCTATAATTTTTTCCTTCCACCAGGGGTAAGCATATCTTGTGAAGCACACTTCAATCATGTCAAGAAGAGAACTTCATAAAGAAAAAAATGGTCTAACTACTTATTCTCTAAAGTAACAGACAGACATTACCTCATTCTTGTTAGTTCTTCCACCTCTTCATTGTTGCAGCCATGACTACAGCCAGAGAAAGCCAGCATATCCATCTCATATCTGAGATGGAGGACTACAAAAGGGCCGCTTTGCCTCAAGATGCTGACAACCTTTCTACCCAGTTCCTCTATTTGAGAAGTGAATTTCAGAACACTAAAATTAACTCTGCAACGCAACTTCTGAATTTCTAGTGGTAACCCATTATTAGTGAGTCGAGCATCGGTTCTATTTAAATGCACAACTTTATACTTTTGAAGTAACGGAAGAATCTGTTTACAAAAAATTTAGATCAGTAGTTGATTACGGTTTGCAAGTGCTAGACATGAAGAATAGAAAATGCCACTGTTAGCATCGTATAGCAAACCAACCTGATGATGATAGTAGGAAATGTCAGACCAACTAACAGGCGGCAACGAGTAGAACAGTCCAAGCTCAACTCTTCTCTTAAGTCGTGGTGGAAGCTCTTTCAAAATCCGGACCTCATCCCTCAAGGATGTTATGAAATGATCAACATCAAATATGTCCTTAAACTCACTGCCACATTGATAGACAATCTTAGTAAATATGAAGAGAGTAGCAACACAGAATCTATGGCACTCAAGATGATATACGATTACAACTATGTCCACTTTATAGAACAAAACTACTAAACCCACCTTGGATCTGCCCAAAATGAAGTTTTGTCCAGTTCCGGCACAATAAGAGTGACATTCAGATATCTTGCAATAGCAACCATGTCACATATCTGCAGAGCAAATAATCACATCAGCAAAATTTCATATGGACCCTAATTGCAGAAGCAAAATTCATGACAGTATTAATCGTGATAAAAGAAGCCAGTAACTCACTGCTGCTCGCATTTGATTGAGTCCTCCATTGCAAGAAACCATAAGATAACCATTGTTCTTATAAACCCCTGAAACCAACAGCTACAAAATTCAGAAGTGCAAAGGAAATGGGAGTAGACATCAACAACAAAATTTCAAGTGGGCTTACTGAAAGCAAAAACATTTATCATTATACACACCAAATGGCAGCATCAAAAATAAAATTATCAAAATATACAAAAGTTAGCATTTCACAAGAAAATTGCCACAATTGGCAAATAGGGAAATCACCCAAGTGGTTGAACATGACAAACAATTTGAAAAGACAGCAAGATTGAACTGAGAAAGCTCTGGACTACGTTCCAATTAATTTTGAAAATGCAACGCTTGCAGTATTTGGATTCTTCCAAGTTAAGAACGAAAATGATAGCCCTAAATTGAACAAGTAAAATCCAGAAACAAGCATATTACTCACTCTTGGGAGGATGAAAAACTTTGGGAAAAACATAAGACATGTTAACCTCGGGAGACACGTTTGGAGGAATAAAACATGAAGGCCAACTCTTCAACAACCTTGGACCCCAAATCTCACCCATAGCCAATAACCGAATAACGAAAGTCCAAAGCAACACCGTTGTCATTCCCCGGACAATCCACAGCAACATCCGAGCATGAGAAACCATCAAATTCTGTCTTTCCTCTTTAATTTCACCCTCAAACTTCATACCAATCTTCCACTGTTTCTCTCTCTCTTCCGTACATTCGCACTTCTCATCTAAATTACACATTGTGATACCATCACTTTGCTTCTTGCAAATTCACATTGACAACATAAACCTCTAAAATGATCAATAGCCTCGAATCTGCTACTGTTTTTGATGCTGAATTGAGTGCAAAAGATACCTATCTACAAATCATAAACAACAAACAAAATGTTACTATATTTGTTTAATATAAAAAGAAACTCCAGATTAGACTACTTGCCTGATCCAAATTAATTACTATTACCTTTACGGAAAACAAGACGAATCTATAAACTTAAACCAATTTATGCAAATCGCCTCGAAGCCCACAAAAATATAATGGCACTACACTTTGTAAATGTAAATAAAACGCCAAGTAAAAGTTCAACCTCATAAACACCCACTTACAATGTATATTCAGAGGTGCTTCTAAGCTTGATTGATGAATGAATTGATTGTAAGGAAAAATGAAAAATGTAACAGATTTGATGAACCTTTTACAAGATTTGGTGTTTAGAAGTGTTACCGATCAGATTCCGGCGACTTTTGCAGGCAAACTGGCTGTGGCGGTGGGGAGAGGGAATCGAAAAGAGAGAGAGAGAAGGGGTGAGGATGAGTTTGTCTGTTGAAGAAGTAGACTTGAAAACCAACTTTTGCCAGTAATTACGGCGTCGGTGTCCCATTTTTTACAGCTTCAACCGTGAGATGAATGGTGCTTTTTTTTTAATGGAGAATATTAAAATTACGTGTAAAAATATTATTATTTTCTTTTTTTAACTAATTTTTATTGAATTTCACCGCTTTATAGTTTTAATATAGCCAAATAAAAGTACTGTAACTAAGCTTATTAGTTTTGCAGTTTCAATTTTAAGTATGTGCTTGACACTTTTTTTTTTCTTTTATTGTGGAATTTATATTTTTTTTATCGTGAGATTTTGTATTTTCATCTATTGTGTGAGCTCTTAAAGTATACGAACATTGAAAGATTCAAAAATTATTACCTAATTGATTGTATTTATATTCACATCCCTCTTGAATGGGGACGTTAAACAAATAATAAAAAATATGAAATTTAAGATTTGACTTCTAAATTAATTCCACTTACAAGTGTCAATATAACACTATTAACACATCTACCTCAAAAATTAGTAATCCCACTACGTTTTAGATAATTTTATTTTTTTAAAAATTATTTGTTATTTTATATAATTTAAGAGAATTAATTATAATCTTTTTAAAATTATCTCTTATGAAAAAATATTACAGATAAAAGAGAGTATGAGATAAGTATAGTAATAAATAAAAATTTAAAAATATTATATACAATTGATATTATATTTAATATTATCTAATCATTTTTTTAATTCTTTTACACAATTTTAAAACGTCATATATTATGTATCAATATTATATTGAACATAAAATAAATTTACCATGAAATTTATTTCATGCTAACCAGATCCGAGAGACTAATATGATTAGGTCACTAGTTCCATGGTTCAGTTTTTAACCAACCTACGCGAATTATGACTTGATAAAGCATTAATAGCTCCCAGACTCCGTTTTGGTAATGACGATAATATGATCATTAAAGAATGTTACTCTCTCCGTTTTTTAATATAAATCGTTTTAGTGTTATACACAAATATTAAGTAAATAATTGTATAATATTAAATATAATATCAATTATCTATATTGTCATTATATTGAAAAAAGATAGTGTTATTTATTGGGCAAAAAATAATAAGAAAACTAAAATTATATTTATTACTTGAGATAATATTGAAAACTATATAATTAATGTTTATTTGAAGTTATCAAATGATTTATATTAAAAAACAAAAATAATTCTCTAAAATTATTTATATTAAGGAATGGAGGGAGTACTATGTTAATAATATTAATTGTAGTAAAGTCAAATGAAGCGAATAACCCATTCGTTCGAAATTTTGGTAATTAATCACTTTTGGTTGACTTGTTTAAGAAAACTAATAATGTTTTGTCTAATTCATCAAAATAAATATTATTAGTCGGTGTTAATGTTACCTTAGAGAAAAACTATTTGAAACAAAAACATGTGATAGAAACAAATAAATATTTATATGTGAAACTAAATAACTATATTTCTTCAAATTACAAATGGTATATCACTACAAGAAAAAGGGCTATCTGCGATCAATAATATCAGCGACCGCCCTATCCAGTCGCTGATAATAGTAATAGTGACCGTTATCTGTGACCGCTCAAGATTCTAGTCGCTAGTTTATATCAGCGACCGTATGCGGTCGCTGATCGGTCGCTAATAAAAATTTCCCTCCCAAAAATTGGAGCGAAAATTTGGCGCAGCGACCAATCTATATCAGCGACCGTTAGCGGTCGATGATATGTCCACATCATTAAAAATTAGCGACCGCATGCGGTCACTGATCCTTAATTATAACCTAAATCAGATTCAGGCATTCGCTCGAATCAGTCGAGAAGAAAAAAAAAAGAGGGAGACGCAGAAGGAGAAGAGGGAGTAGGGGGAGAAGAGAAGAGGGTTCACCGCCAATATCACCGGCCGGCTGAAGCTTCACCACCACTGTACCACCGCCGGTAAGTCCTTTAAACACTTCACTGCCACCATGTTTATTGAATATCTTTAATTTTTAATATGCTGTAATTTATCATGAGACGGTTTTATGAATTTGTTAGCAATTGAGGGCAGTATAATGTAATTTACTTTTCAAATGCCCCAGGATTCCGATTTCTACTACCGAAAGCAACTCTACTAACTAAAAGAAAGAGCAGACACCAAAAACAAGGTACATCTGTCTACTCAATTTTAGGGTGTAGCATGCTATTCTTGTTTGAGCTTCAAATGATGCTAGAATTGAAATTTTTGTATTTGAATATCACATGTTATATTCTATTATATTATTTCATATTTGGTTGAATTGAATTGATTGTTCAAGCATTACACACTACATGTACACTGATTTTAAATTTCTGCAGAGTTATCTTCTCTACTCTTAAATTGGAACCTTAGTTTGATTCAGATGTAACGAAAGGCTGTTTAAATATTGCATTTCATAATTTCTTCATCTTAGATTAGCTACTACTTTATGAACTGTCTTATAGTAGATAATTTTGGAGCTGATTAAGTTGTCATGGGTGATGCAGCTCAACGATGACTTATTAGTTTTATTGTTAGTGTGTGCCCGGAGGAAATATGAATCTAGGTAAAAACTAGTAATAATTCATATAACAGATGTACCTTGTAATTGAATTGAGTTTTTTTTGTTTCAACACTCCAGCATAATATTATACCTTCAGAAGAATCTAGAATATTATGTCTATTTATATATGACCAAATGATGCAACAAATATGTCAGACATCAAACATATAATGTGGGAATTTCAAGCAATGTATCTGACACCTAGGAATGTTTCCAAATTGGGAAACAAGATTCAAGGACATGGAATAGAAAGGTTCCAGTATTCTTTCAAAGAATAATCCTGTAACTCAAGGATTTATTTGTATTTGTTATTTTTATGGATTGAATCAGTCCTTATATGCCACGTAGCTGCAATAAGGACTGAAAATGAAACTTTTTGAAAAATGAGCATATCTAGTGATAAGCCATTGGCACATTTATTTAGGAAACAGAAGTGGTATTGACTTATCTATGAATGTTACATTCCCACCACCATTTTGCCGCACAAATAGCCTTTATTCTATATCTGTTAAGGGGGTTCTCACTCTTTTCTTGGACTATTCTTTCTCCGGTCTCCATCCTCACTAAGTTCCTAGTTTAGTATTGAACAGAAACCCACACTTACCTATTCTGTAATCCAACACGTGATTTGATTGGACAAAGACTAGAAAATGATTCGAGAGACGCAAGATAAAGACATTCCACCATATACCTATAAGGAAACCTTAAAGTTCCAACTATTTTAATCGGCTTATTGCCTATGTCATGACCCAATCAAAAATTTTGTATTTAAAGCAACCGCCAAATACTCATAATAAAGTTGTACACAGTTGAACCACATAACCTAGGCAAGTCACACCGGCAGATGAAGTCCCACATATAAGGCTAAGACAGTGTAAAACATTAGCCATACCAAGAACCAATCAACAACATGGTCCTTGCTATTAGTTGGTGAATCATTATAGGTTTTTATACAACGTTATACTAAATAGTTCAACAGCCTGGACCCTGGAATATATAAAGGCAATGAGTATATGTGATGTTATGTTAATAGCTTATACATTCTTGTTGCTCTTATATGCCTAAAAATGGTCAAGTATGCATGCCCTCATGCATGTGGATAGTCCATATTATAGGGGAAACTCTGTCAAAATAGCTGTGTGAATTTATTTTGGCATGTATCCTTGTTCAATTTATGCCTAATCATATATGATGCACACTTATGTTATATATGTACATATACATCTATATGTATTTATAAGCATCATAAATGGTATTGAGCTGAATTATAAATCTCTAACAAGGGAATAAAACAATTCATGTCAACATAGGTACCGTGGTATCATAAACCTCTATTCAGACCGTAGTTGGATAAGACGACGAAAGTCAAGTGCCCGGATAGGTGCTACAACATAATTTAGAACTGGTTGTCAAGTATTTCTAGATTATGCGTATAGTCACCCGGAATGTGTTAATGGTCAGAACAAGATAAGATGTCCTTGTTTAAAGTGTAAGAATGTAAATTATATGGATAGAGACATAGTAAACTATCATTTACTTGTTTCTGGGTTCATGAACAATTACGAAGAATGTTGGTGGGCACATGGGCAGAGAAGAGATAGTGGCAACGCACAAGTACACAATCCAGGCAGCAGTACCCATCGTATGAATGACATGGTTCATGATATTGCAGGGCCAGATTTTGATTGGGAATAAGGCAAAGAGCAACTTATGAATTCTGATGCCAAAGTATTCTTTATATTGTTAGACGAGGGTAGCGAACCGTTGTGGCATGGTTGCACGAAGCACACTACATTGTCTACAGTGGCGACATTACTTAACATCAAGACTAATCACAACATGAGCCGTGAGTGTTTTGAGTCACTCTTGAGGGCCATTAAAAGTATGTTGCCTGTCGGTGAAAAATTGCCCGATAACTACTACTATTGTAAAAACATGGTGAAGAAGTTGGGTCTTGGATATCAAAATATCGATGCATGTCCGAACGATTGCATGTTGTTTTATAAGAAAAATGAACAGATGACAAAGTACACGTGTTGCAGTCATGATCGATTTAGGACTAATAAAGAGGGTGTGACTACAAAAAAGACGAATATACCTTTTAAGATTTTAAGGTATTTTCCAATTACACCAAGGCTCAAAAGATTGTACATGTCCTCAAGAACAGCTGAACATATGACTTGGCATGCGAAATCTCCAACCAAAGATGGAGAACTGGACCATCCCGCAGATTGGCAGGCTTGGATAGATTTCAACTTAGCACATCCGGGGTTTGCATTGGAACCTAAAAATGTGAGGCTTGGATTGTCCACTGATAGTTTCAACCCGTTCGGCCACTCAGCTGTTCCGTACTCCTGCCGGCCTGTGATTGTTACTCCGTATAACTTGCCTCCTTGGATATGTATGAAACAGCCGTACTTGTTTCTTTCACTCGTGATTCTTGGTCCCAAGAGTCCTGGAAAGAACCTAGATGTTTACTTGAGACCCCTTATAGACGAGTTGAAGGTATTGTGAGAGGATGGCGTACAGACTTGGGATGTTTCCACGAAAACAAATTTCAACCTTAGGACAACGGTTATGTGGACTATAAGTGACTTTCCTGCTTATGGTATGTTATCTGGATGGAGTACACACGGAAAGTTGGCTTGTCCATATTGTATGGATCATACAAAGTCTTTCAATCTATCAAATGGTCGAAAGCCATGCTGGTTTGATTGTCATCGTCATTTCTTGCCGGTAGATCACCCGTTTCGGAGAAATAAAGAACACTTCAGTAAAGGAAAAGTAGATCATGATATGCCAGCACCGCAACTGTCGGGGACGAAGATGCGTGACCGTGTGATGAGATTGCCGGTCATCCCATTCGGTAAGATTGTTGCCTCTGACATCATCGATGGGTTTGGCGTGTCTCATAATTGGGTTCGGAGAAGCATCTTTTGGGAACTGCCTTATTTGTCTACAAATTTGATTCATCATAATCTAGACGTGATGCATATTGAGAAGAATGTGTTCGACAATGTGTTTAACATCGTGATGGGTGTTGCGGGCTAGACGAAAGATAATGATAAGGCACGGTTGGACATGAAAGATATTTATAAGCGTCCTGAATTAGAACTTTATGAATCTACTAATGGTAAGATGGTCAAACCGCATGTAAGGTACACATTATCCAGAAAGCAGGTTGAAGATGTGTGCACATGGATAAAGTCTCTGAAACTACCAGATGGATATGCGTCAAATATTGCAAGGTGTGTTACAGGTGGGAAATTACAAGGGATGAAGAGTCATGACTGTCATGTGTTCATAGAGAGACTCATGCCTATAGCATTTTGGGACTTGCTTGATAAACCAATATGGGATGCTTTGACTGATCTTAGTCGTTTCTTCAGAGACATATGTTTAAATGAAAAGGACATGTCTATACTTGAGAAAAACATCATTGAGATCACGTGTAAGCTTGAAAAAATATTCCCTCCTGGTTTTTTCGACTCTATGGAGCATTTGCAAATCCATCTACCCTATGAAGCTCGTATTGGTGGCCCAGTTCAATATAGATGGATGTACCTTTTCGAGAGGGTCATGGAAAACCTTAAGAGGAAGGTGAAGAATAGAGCTTATGTCGAGGGGTCGATATGTGAGGCATACAGTTTCGATGAGATATCTACGTTTGTCTTGGACTATTTTCCCAACGAAGTCTTAACAAAGGCCAATCGAGTCCCGAGACATGATGATGGGGGAAATGTTGAACTAAATGGTCGGCTTTCTATATTTGGTTTACCGGGTCGCGCTTATGGAAAAGGAAATCGCATATTCCTTTCTGAGCGAGAATTACATGCTGCGCATACTTACATTCTTCTCAATTGCGAAGAGATTGATGAATTTGTGAGGTATACATATAAAATTCATATGTATTAGACTTATATCTTAATCTGCAATCTCATACTAATATATGTTAATGTTTATAAAATTGTATAGAACATACAATGACGAGTTAAAAGCAAATCAGTCCGGCATCACTGATAAAGATATTCAAGTTAGTCGTGATAAAAAATTTGCTATTTGGCTAAAGGACAAAGTAAGTTAAGTTAATTAAGAATGACATATATCATATTAATTTATGAATGTATTTAATTCAATTGAATTTTGTAGGCTCTTAATGAGGGAACGATTCCTCCAAATAAACAAGTCCTAACTATGGGTCCAGACAGGGACCAAGTCATTCGCAATGGTTACAAAATAAATAGATGTGAATTTCATACAAAAATATATGTTCGCGGTAAAAGAACAACTAATATTAGAGTATGTGTTCAAAGAGATTGTTACAATGAGCTTGGTCGTGCCTTTTACAGAGAGTTAGAGGAAATCGTAGAGTTGTCGTACAAGGGCACGTACGGGGGTCATATTAACTTGTTCAAGTACCGTTGGTTTGATTCAGAAAAAGGGATACGTGTTGACAGACATGGAATCGTCGATATTGACCTCCATAGGTCGGCTTACTCCAACGAACCGTTTGTGTTACTAACTCAAACAGTACAAGTATACTACACTCCTAGTCCTGTTAGGAAAAGGGATAGACTGCCTACAGATTGGCAAGTTGTAATTCATACTCCTGCGCGCAGTCGTGTCCAAGTAATAGACGGGGATTTCTACCAAGAGGAGATGATTCATAGACCTCCTATAATAAATATAGAGGACAACAATGATATAATCCAGTTAGAGAGTGGAGATGAACCTGATGAATTGGATCCTGAGACAGATATTGTGCCAGATGACAGTGATACTGAGGAAGAGTTATTGACTGACACTGACACAGAATCTGAAGAAGAAGATGGTTATAAATCTCCGATACTTGTACAAAATGATTTTGACTCAGACAACGATTTTCATTAAAATGTATGTTTAGTTTTAATTGTATTACAATGAATTACATATAGGAATGTTCTCTATAGTACCTTTCATTTATAGTTGTCGTAGTTAATTATTTTCTATACGATTTTCATGTACCTTTCTTTATAGTACCTTTCATTTCTCTATAGTACCTTTCATTTCTCTATTGTCCTTTTCTATAAAATGTATGTTTAATTTTAATTGTATTACATACAATTACATATCCTGATGTTCTCTATATCCTTGACATGTTTATGTACCTTTTATTTATAACTCATACTAACATCCTAAATTTTTTATTTATAGATGTCTTCTGAACCTGCAACACGAAAGCGCGGGTTGGGTCGGGGCCCTAATCATGTGCCGAAGGCCCCGGCTAATCCGGATGATCACATTCTTATACAGATCCGTCCTCCTCCAGAAAGCACGTAAGTTAAACATCGTGTATATGTAAGGGTTTAATATTTCTATTGTTATAAATATAGTAGTGATTTAAATGTAAGGGTTTTAATGTAAATTATTGTATATTGTAGTGATTTTTAAAGTAGTAAAATTGTAAAGTGCATTTCACAATTATGCTTACAGAACTGGCCTACGCCAGTGATTACATGGGCGAGCACACCTCTCGCCCATAAGGATGCAGTTTGGGCTGAATTTCAGGTATTTTTTTTATCACTCTGATAGATAATACATAGTTAATCAAATAATATTGTTTAGTAATATAACAATTTTAATATTATTGTTGTTGTTTTATTTGCAGAAGCGGTATAGATGGGACGACGCACATGCATCAGTTATTCAGACACTATTTAGGCAGAAGTGCGCCGTCCGAACTAAAGATAATCTGAACAAGGAACGTTAAAAAACTCTGCACAAAGCTGAGATTGACCATCCAGGACAGGGTGAGCAGTATACGCATGAGCATAGCCCCTAGTGGTGTACACAACCCATATGGGTGCAGATGTGTGACCAGTGGAGAGTTGAGAGCTAGGTCAAGAGGCGCAAGACTGCCGCCACAGATCCTTAGGTGTATCAGACGGCGAGAAGGCAAAAGGCACGTATCGGGGCGGCAGTATATCACAGCTGCAACACATTGCTGCCAAGGTACGTATGTTATGTTTACAGTTGTAAGACCCCAATTTTTTTTTTAATAAAGATGAGTTTTCTATAAATATCATTTTTAAATATTATGGAATGAATTTGATATAATGTTATAGTTGTGGGTAGGGCTGAGCAAGTAACCAATTTGGAACCGAAATCGCACCAAAAACCGCACAAACCGCACCAATTAAAACCGCACCAACGGTTCCGGCGTATGATACGATTTTAGGTTGGTTGAATAACCAAATTTATGGTTCCGGTTTGGTTACTAGCCAAAACCGTAACCATAAAACCGAAACCGCACCATATGTGTGTATGTATGTATGCACCATTCACCGCGCATGATACAGAATTTAGGAGAAGTGAGTTTGGCACTATCTTGTGTAGCTTAATTAGTATCTCTCGTCCAAAGGTAGTAATACTTGGTGGTTTAATTTTACATAACATTATGTACTTCTTAATGATGAAGGTGAGCATTGTGCAATGAAATCAACTCAAAATTACTATACTAGTTTTTATTTATTTATTGTACATACTTGTTTTCCTCTCAATGATGGCATTTTCCCCTATTTTATTTATGTATGTATGGGTGTGCAAACATTATGGATGGAAGATGGAACATAACTTTTTGGCATTCATATAAGTGCTGATAACTTTGATGGACAGTTGTTGGCATGATCATGACCATTGATGAATACACGAATATCCTTGGCCTGTAGTGCATGGATAATTTATGGTTGTGATATTAATGAGTATCCTTGGCCGTAGTGCAGGGATGATGTGGATTATTTATTAAGCTGAGTTCCAGCGATAAAAGTGATGAAAAAACCTTTTAAATCATAAAAGATAATAGATTTTATTCTCTACTTGACTCTTTTAATGGATTACTTGTTCCGCTGCAGTTAAATTTGATGTCTGTTATATATTATCAGTTTAACACTGTTGAAGGCTAACGATAATTTATTCTGCATTATCTTAGTCATAATATTTCTTACTGGGCTAGTTGAGCTCACCCTTTCTTTCACTGTTCTCTTCAGGAAATAAGAACGTAGCCGGAACTAGTCGAAAAACGGAGTGATGGTCCTAGATGGTGCATTAGTAGTCCTCACTATTCTATGAAATAGTGTGATAATAAATGTAATGAGGACTCCATTGAGTGTGGATATTGTCTAGATGACAATATTTGTATTAAAACTCACAGCATATGTTTTGTCGTATTTTACACGACAGTTGTATAATTAAGTTGTATTTGTATTTTGTACCATGTCTTTTACGACTCCGAATAGCTGATGTATACCTATTTTGGGGGCGTCACAACAGTCATCTTTTGTCGCTAAAATATCATATGTTTACATAATAATATGAGAAAATGAACTGTAGGAGTCTCAGTCTCAAGGTCAACTTATCAATTGGTTGGATGTGTATGTGGCCACCCGCGATGGTCTGCCTGAGGCTGTTCAGATAGCGGTAATAAGTTCACTTTATCCTAATATGTTGTTTATAAATTGTGACGACCTTTTTTAGTATTTTTTTATTTATTTTTAACTATTTAATTGTTCATCTTCTGACAGGACACTCATAAGGGCTTAATGAACGAGCGCTATCCTGAAGGCACCCCGCGTCCGTCGATTGATCAAGAATTATGGGAGAGGGTGTCCATCGTGAAGAAAAATTATGTCAAAGGCCAAGGACAAAAACCGCGCCCGACCATCACTGGCACATGCAGCTCTACCACCCAGTCTACACAGTCATCAGGTTATCCAGCCTATTATACTCCTGCTGACTGTGTGAGAGCGATCTGTCAGGATCGTGATCTTCTTTGTATACTGGGCGGGCATCTGCAGTCTCTGAGTCCTAATGAGTTGGCGGAGGCAGTGGCGGCAGCAGCAGCAGCACAGCAGCAGAATGACGACCAGGTATATATATATCGTTTATTGTTTAGCTACATTGTCTTATATGTTTATAGTCTCTGAGTCACTGTCTTACTTATATGTTTCACTACATTGTCTATTGTTTAGCTTTCCCTAAGTCGTAGTAGTATCAACACATGTAACATATATGTTTTATTACTTTGTTAATTACAGGATACTAATTTGGATGATCCATGAAGAGCGCCTAGACTTGTTTTTTTAGATTTTTAAAGCCTTGTACTCTTTTAGATTCATTCTTTGGACAATTGTATTGGTTTATATGGATGTTTACGTTATCGGTTGTATTGTGTTGGATGAATGTTTACAATTGTATTTTGTTGGATGAATGTTTATTCATGGATGATCAATGTTTATTATATAGTAGTTATATCATTGATGGATGTTAATATGGATGCTTGTATATACTGTTGTGTTGGGATTGAAAGCAGGTACAAAGCAGGTTATTTTTGGAAAATCAATAAAACAGGCAAAATTTAAAAAAAAAAAAACCATCAGCGACCGCATGCGGTCGCTAACACTGTATCAGCGACCGCATCACCTTCTTGGAATCTAGCGACCGATGCGGTCGCTATTACCGGTCGCTGCTACGTGTGCCACGTCACACCTGACAACTGACTCAGCATAAGTCAGAATAGCGACGGCAACGGTCGCTGATTGCGGTCGCTAATAAGTCGGTCGCTATTACTGGTCGCTAGTATCCATCCAGCGACCAGATTACTTGCGAGTAATATCAGCGACCGCATGCGGTCGCTGATACCCATCTGCGACCGTATGCGGTCGCTAATAGGCGGTCGCTGATAAGCCTTTTTGTTGTAGTGGTTAATAAGGAACAAAAATTATCCCTCAAAAGACAATTAAAAATGAAGAGAGGGAGTATAATCTTAGGATACATTATTTGTGTAGATTGTAACGTATAATGTATATAAATATATAATGTACAAAGTTTTTTGTTTAGCCCTAGAATTTAACTACAATTAAAATATTTTAATCTCCTTAATATTATTTATTTTAAAGCAATCCAAAGAGCTACTAATAAGTCCCAAACTTAATAGAGCTCTTTTTCTTATACTAATTTTATACATTTGGGTTTTCCAACCCTGCAACATTATGATAACCTAATATCATAAGATTTAATAATAAATTATGAAACAATAAAACTAAACTAAATTATATGCAATTAGTAAGTTATGAGTTGTGAAATTATTAACTACTAACACATTATTCTACAAAAAAAAAAAATCTATGAAAAAGTCCTTTAATTATTTAGTTATACAATAAATTTTAACTTTAAAAATATGTTTAGGATTTTACTTTACTCAATTTTGGACTCTAAATAACTATATATAGCTAGATGTATAGAAAAAATATTATGATTACATATATAATAATTAATATTAACGAAATATATTAAATATCATAAAATATATTAACAATTAAACTTTAGTTACCAATTTTATTTCATATAGGATATATTTTTATTTAATTATGTTAAAATCAATTATGACTTATAATATATTAGTCATTAAAAAATAAGTTAATTTTTAAAATTAAAAGTCATAATGGTAATCTATTATTCTACAACAATTTAATTCCTAAATAACTATATATTAACAATATAAGAAAAATATTATGAGAAAATAATAGTTAATATTAAAAAGCATAATATATATTACAAATATATTAATGATTAAACTTTACATACCAATTTTATTTCAAATAGAAGACGATGTTTAGCTAATTAATGTTAAAAAAAACTCACTAGTTATTAAAATTTAGTTTCCTTTTAAAACTAAGAACCATGATGCATGGTAATTTGTTATTTTTACAACAATTTTATATATTTTTTTTAGAATTTTTTAAACATCAACTTTAGACAGTTAGGTTCTTCTCTTTTTTTAAGTCTAAAAAATTATATATAAATTCAAAAGAATGAAAATAAAATTAAATATTAAATTTAAAAACTATTTAAAAAGAAATATTAAACTTCAAATAATAAAAATAAACAAATTGCTAACACTCAATGTGAATTTTTGATAATTATTTGTTTGATCAAAGTTTGTAATCATTCTAATAGTAAGAATAAGTTAATTTAAAATTCAAAAAATATTTTGTAATATATCATCATATATATATAGAATAAATAAAAAATAATTTTATTTAAAAATAAACTTAGCTGGTTATAACAAACAAATACTAATGTATGTACAAGTTTACCTTTCTTGTTGTATGATCATTGCAATTCCTCGAGGAAGAGTCTTTCTTGTATACCATATCTAATTAAAGGAAAATTTAATTTAATTTAGTTTATTTTATTTTTTTAATACGATTTTTTTTTATTTATTACACAAGTTTTAGATAATACAGGGTAATTAATTACTGTGACCGATAAGAGTCTCGAATTAATTTGATAAACTAATTAAACTTCCTATTATAGTAGTAATATTATTTTTTCAAACCATGTCCTAAAGTTTTCTTTTAGTGGAAGTCCAGACGTTTATTTCAATCAGCTTTTAGGAGAGAGTATATACCTAGCAAGAAATGAACTTTTCCCAGCTAGGACTGTGACTTACCAGCGTCACTTCTAAGAAAGGAACAAAATTATATATATATATATAGAGAGAGAGAGAGAGAGAGAGAGAGAGAATCTGTAATTGGTAATGGGGACAATTTTAATTTTTTTAACAATCGTGCAACTACCTTAATTAAAAGACGATCGTGGAGTAGGAAATTATTCCTTTCGTTTTTTAATATAAATCGTTTTAAAGAAAAATTTTTGTTCTTTGATATAAATCATTTTAAAATTTTAAGTAAATATTAATTGTTTAGTTTTTAATATTATTTCAAGTATTAAATATAACTTTGATTCTCTCACTATTTTATGTCCAATAAATAACATTCTCTTCTTCTAATATAAGGGCAAAATAGACAATTGATATTATAGTTAATGTTATACAATCATTTCTTTAATACTTGTGTACAACTCTAAAACGACCTATATTAAGGAACGGATGTAGTATTTAGGAACATTAATGTTGTCGTTAGTTAGCTTATTTCACATACTTAGGCTTGCTTAAGAAATCAGCTAGTTTCCTACTACAATTTTTATCATAATATATGTGGCAATTAAGATCTATATATTAAAAGTTTAAAACTAAATATGAAGTTTATTTCAATATTTAGCATATACTCCCTCCGTCTCTAATTATTTGACGTTTTAGAGGTAGACATAAGAATTAAGATAATGATTGAAAAATATTAAATATAGTATTCAATTGTCTATAATACCCTTAAATCTTTTGTTGGGACAAGGAGAGTTTTGTTGGAATAAGGAGAGAGAACGAGTTTAAAGTATAAAAAATAGGCATAGTAATGACGGATAATTTTGAAAAAATTGTCATTAATTCTCCTAGATTTGAACAAACGTCAAATAATTAGAGACAAATGAAAAATTCTAAAACGACAAATAATTAAGTACGAAAGGAGTATATGATATGACCTAGCTAGCTATCAGTAGAAGAATTAGTACTTATTAGATAGAACAAGCTAGCTCACGATAACGATGCTTTATTTAATAATTACCCTGTCTCCGATTAAAGTGATGCTTGATAAAATTGAGTAATTAAGATCTGAATAATTATGACATCTTAATAAATTAGATCATCTGAATGAAATTGCATCTGAACTTATAAAGCTGTTTGGTAATTGAAATTGCTAAAATATCTGAATAATAGTAACTTACAATTTTAACCTTGTAATATACACAATAAAATTATTAGATTTACTCAAAATTTTTAATTATATAATTAAATATTAAATCTTGTTTTAAAAATCTATATTTGAATAAACTTCACACAAAAAAATATTAATAAATAATTATATTTACATATATGAAATAAATTGTACTTTCTAAATTATCTGATTTTAACAATACAATTCATAATATATGTGACGTCCTCAAAATAGGTCCAATCCATCCAACCCATTTTGAGTCGCCAAATACATAGTACAGAAAATAACTACAACTTTATTATTACAATTATCGTGCAAAATACGACAACACTTATACTGTGAGTTTAAATACAAATATTGTCATCTAGACAGTATTCATACTCAATTAAGTCCTCATTATACTTATTGATATACTATTTTATAAAATAGTGAGGACTACTAAAACAACTGTCTTGAACCATCATTCCACACCCCGACTAGTACTCGCTACATTCTCGCCTCCTGAGAAGAAAAATGGAACAACAAGGAAAAGGGTGAGCTCAACTAGCCCAGTAAAGAATATTATGACTAAGATAATATACAACAAATTATCGTTAGTCTTCAACAGGGAAAAATTTAATAGAATACAATAGACAACAAGTTTTAAATCAATATTCGCAGCGAAAATAGCAAACCATTAGAAGAGTCAAGTAGAGAATGAGTTCTACTATCTTCTAAGATTTAAAAGTCCATCATCAATATTTTATCCCTGTAACAACAATCAATAACCATCTTTAATCAAATATTCATCTTTGCACTACAGGCCAAAGATATTCATTTGTATCACCAGTCGATCATGTTCATCTCAACACCTGTTCATCTTTGCACTACGGGCCAAAGATATTCATCAGAAATCATCAATCTTTGCACTACAGGCCAAAGATATTCAATTATATCATCATTTAGGACTGAGGATGATGAAAAATATTTTAAAGGAAACGAATCCAGTGAAGCAAAAGAACAAATATTAGGGATTCGTATTACAGTTTATCCATGTCCAAAAATACCTCATAAACAATCATAGTGGAGTAAAATTCAAGAATGATCAAAATATGGATACAATCAAAGCTAGTATCCAGAATAGATATTTTGGACGAAAAGAAGAAAATTTCATTTTTCGGTGAATAGTAACTCGTGAATAGTAACTCATGAATAGTAACCCCGACATGAAAAGTTCTAAATTTGATAAAAAGTTCAGATCAATACTTCGGCATAATGATATTGAAGAAAATAATATCATTTAAGAAGAAATAACATCCCTTACCTCGGAAAGACGGTACTTCTGACTGGAATACTAGATATAGTGCTGAAGAAAACTTGCACCATATAGCAACACTCAAAGTATCAAATACTCACAAGAATACGCTCACTAATATAGAGAGAGAAAGAGAGAGAAACTTGTGTTTCTGGTGTGATTTTCAATTCTAACCTAAGCACCCTATTTATAGGAAAATGCTTAGAACACCAAAGCAGAAAATTGAATATAATATTAATATAATAATACAAATTTTCTTTAGCCCATCTTTGGTCAAAAACACCAGCCACACATGTTAATGATGTCCAACAAAATACAAAAAACGTTTTTCTTCAAACTAATAAATAAAACTTTCAAAAATTAACTTCAGAACTTCAATAATTCATAATAAATAGCATTTTTATCAGAAAATTCAAATCTCACGAGTTTTTATAGGAAATTCAATTCTCTACAACTTTGCAGAAGAAAGTTTTTCCAAATTCCAAACAGAAATTGACCGAAATCCACAAACGGGCGATTTTACAGTCAATAATAAATTTTCGGTCAAGAATTGTATCCACCAACACACAAAACATGTGTTAATCATTTAATGTCACAAAAATATTCTTCCTCCTCATATACTCATATATCCCACATTCATTGTAAAAATACCACCATCAATATATTATTAAAATAATATATTTAAATGAATTATTTTATCAGAAAAAGATAAAATATTAATTTTCAATAATTGTCACATTAAAAATTTTCTCCATCTATATCCACATAAAATCACTATTTTCCTCATCATATAAATCAATAATTAATTATACATAAATAATATTACAGAACCACAGTACTGGCAACCAGGCCGTTCCCAGGAAAGAGGGGGCTTTCCAATAAGGATCTCTCCTTACTGGCGCGCAATTAGATGACCAAACCTCTCCTTAGACAGAACTTTCTAGACATTGCCAATAATGTTATCTAATAATATTATTCAGATAATATGAATTATTGTTCCGATAATAGAAAATATTGTGTAGTGAGAATTATTAAAACAACAGTAATATAAAATATCAACGCAGCAATTATTGAATCAATAAAATACAATATTGAACAGTAATTACTGTAATAATTATTGAGTAATGCCTTCTTACGTAAGAATCAATAATTGGTGCAATACTGTGTGCTATTGTGCAACAACGCGTATTACTGTGTTTTAACCACCGGGTATTCCAACAGTATTAACGGTAACAACTATGTCGTTATTTATAAACAACTTATTTTTGTCGTTTTCTTCATCCAATCGCTTTCCGTTATGGGGCCCACACAAGGCTGCGCTGTCGTACGAATATTCCCCGACAACAAGAATATTCCACGACCAAATAAATATTTCCCGACAACAATGAATATTTTAGGACCACTTGCTTATTTGAAATATTTGCGCCTTTTACCCATAACTAACCACATTAATCAAATCAACCCTTACTATTTCAAAATAATAAATAGAAGAATTTAAATTTCATTTATTAATAATTTGGGGTCTTACAATATAACTCAATTAAGTACATAATTTTACTTCATTTTACATAAATAATTATAATTACGTAAGCAGAGATAGAGAAAGGGGGGTTACGGACTTCCGAAGGTCTCATTGGCCATACAGAGGAAGGAGAGACCTATATGGAATATATATCGATCCTGAGAGAAACAAAGCTTCGATTTAGCCTCAACCGACACTTCTCCAAAATCCGGCGAGCTACGGAGTAGGTATTTTCACTCACGGTGTTGAATTCCGCCACAACCGTTGTTCCCCTCACCACCACAGCGTACAAGATCGTGATGAACAGAATTTATTCCGACGGTGGTTCTGTGGGGAGGGTTTTGTAGATAGAGAAAGAGGGGTTTATTGTCACCGGGAAGTCCACGGCCAGATCTTTCATCAGAACAGAAGAGAAAAGAAGAAAAAACAAAGAACTTGTGAGGGTACTCCTATAAAAAAGAGTTCAGATGTTCCTCTCCCCGATCCAGACTTGGTTCTATCTCTCAACGAAATAGACGCTTACAGAGGCAACCAATTTTTTACCAAACAAGTATTTGGGTCTATGCGAAACAAAGGGAATGATTTTAAAAGATATTCAGAGGTAATCAAACACTACCTAAGGATACAAAATGTGTAGTTGATCAGTGAGCAAGTTAAATGCAATTAGGTTTTTGGATGTTATTAATTTGAGGAGGGTTTCTTGTAAGACCCCAAATTATTAATAAATAAAATTTAATTTCCTCTATTTATTATTCTGAAATAGTAAGGGTTGATTTGATTAATGTGGTCAGTTATGGGTAAAATGCGCAAATATTTTAAATAAGCAAGTGGTTATAAAATATTTATTGTTGTCGGGGAATATTCGCTTGGTCGTGGAATATTCTTACTGTCGGAGAATATTCGTACGACGGCGCAGCCTTGTGTGGGCCCCATAACGGAAAGCGATTGGATGAAGAAAACGATAAAAATAAGTTGTTTATAAATAACGGCATAGTTGTTACCGTTAATACTGTTGGAATACCCGGTGGTTAAAACACAGTAATACGCGTTGTTGCACAGTAGCACACGGTATTGCATCAATTATTGATTCTTACGTAAGAAGACACTACTCAATAATTATTACAGTAATTACTGTTCAATATTGTATTTTATTGATTCAATAATTGCTGCGTTGATATTTTATATTACTGTTGTTTTAATAATTCTCACTACACAGTATTTTCTATTATCGGAACAATAATTCATATTATCTGAATAATATTATTAGATAACATTATTGGCAATGTCTAGAAAGTTCTGTCTAAGGAGAGGTTTGGTCATCTAATTGCGCGCCAGTAAGGAGAAATCCTTATTGAAAAGCCCCCTCTTTCCTGGGAACGGCCTGGTTGCCAGTACTGTGGTTCTGTAATATTATTTATGTATAATTAATTATTGATTTATATGATGAGGAAAATAGTGATTTTATGTGGATATAGATGGAGAAAATTTTTAATGTGACAATTGTTGAAAATTAATATTTTATCTTTTTCTGATAAAATAATTCATTTAAATATATTATTTTAATAATATATTGATGGTGGTATTTTTACAATGAATGTGGGATATAAGAGTATATGAAGAGGAAGAGTATTTTTGTGACATTAAATGATTAACACGTGTTTTGTGTGTTGGTGGACATAATTCTTGACCGAAAATTTATTATTGACTGTAAAATCGCCCGTTTATAAATTTCGGTCAATTTCTGTTTGGAATTTGGAAAAACTTTCTTCTGCAAAGTTGTAGAGAATTGAATTTTCTATAAAAACTCGCGAGATTCGAATTTTCTGATAAAAGTGCTATTTATTATGAATTATTGAAGTTCTAAAGTTCCGAAATAATTGATTTTTGGAAGTTTTATTTATTATTTTGAAGAAAAACGTTTTTTGGCATTTAAGTGGGCTAACATGTGATATAAATGGGCTGAGATCAGATGTCTAGAGGCGGACTAAGGAAAATTTGATAAATATATTAATATTATATTAAATTTTCTGCTTTGGTGTTCTAAGCATTTTCCTATAAATAGGGTGCTTAGGTTAGAATTGAAAATCACACCAGAAACACAAGTTTCTCTCTATTTCTCTCTCTATATTAGTGAGCGTATTCTTATGAGTATTCTAATAATTTGAGTATTGCTATACGGTGCAAGTTCAAGTCATAACCTATATCCGGTGTTTCAACTAGAAGTACTGTTTTTGCTGAGGTAAGGGATATTATTTCTTCTTAAATGATATTATTTTCTTCAATATCATTATGCCGAAGTATTGATCTGAACTTTTTATTAAATTTGGAACTTTTTATGTCGGGGTTACTATTCATGAGTTACTATTCACGAGTTACTATTCACCGAAAAATGAAATTTTCTTCTTTTCGTCCAAAATATCTATTCTGGATACTAGCTTTGATTGTATCCATGTTTTGATCATTCTTAAATTTTACTCCACTATGATTATTTATGAGGTATTTTTGGACATGGAATAGCTGAAATACGAATCCTTAATATTTATTATTTTGTTTCACTGGATTCGTTTCCTTAAAAATATTTTTCATCATCCTCAGTCTTAAATGATGATATAACTGAATATCTTTGGCCTGTAGTGCAAAGATGAACGATTTCTGATGAATATCTTTGGCCTGTAGTGCAAAGATGAACATGTGTTGAGGTGAACATGACCAACTGATGAATATCTTTGGCCTGTAGTGCAAAGATGACTATTTGATTCAAGATATTTATTGATTGATGTTACAGGGATAAAATATTGATGATGGGCTTTTAAATTCATAGATAATCGTAGATTTCATTCTCTACGTAACTCTTCTATGAATTATTATTTTCCGCTGCGAATATTGATTTAAAACTTGTTGTCTATTGTATTCTATTAAATTTTTTCCTGTTGAAGACTAACGATAATTTGTTGTATATTATCTTAGTCATAATATTCTTTACTGGGCTAGTTGAGCTCACCCTTTTCCTTGTTGTTCCATTTTCTTCTCAGGAGGCGAGAATGTAGCAAGTACTAGTCGGGGTATGGAATGAAGGTTCTAGGAAGTTGTCTTAGTAGTCCTCACCATTTTTTTTGTAAAATATTGTTCCAATAATTGTAATGAGGACTTATTTGAGTGTGGATATTGTCTAGATGACAATATTTATATTTACACTCACAATTTTTATGTTGTATTAATAAAGTTGTAGTTTTTTCTGTACCATGTTATTGACGACTCAGAATGGGTGTTGTATACCTATTTTGGGGGCGTCACAGTTGGTATCAGAGCCATAAGTAAAGAGCCCCGAGCCTCTATCTGGTGACATCCTGTTGATGAGGAATGCACCGAAGCCAGACTCTCCGTAGGGGACGCCGTTCTGCGGTGGCAAGCTGATAGGTACCTTTGTGAGGTGCTGACACATGATGGTGTCCAATGTCACAGTTGGTATCAGAGCTTAGGGATATGATCTCTGGCGGAGATCAGGGAATAGAACTAGGAGGGGAGAGACGAGTAAATCCTTCGCTAGTGTGTCCTACCTAAGCTTATTTGTTGGTTGGTCATAATATAGGGATATTATGTGATTTGTTAATTTGTTAAATTAACCCTTGTTTTATGGCAGTATTTGAGAATGTCGACTGAGAATGTTAACAGTGGAGTAAATGAAACCGTGGAGACACATGTACTCACCAACGAGGAGAACGTGCAACAGGTTGGCAATGTTCCTCCTGTGAACAACACCACTGAGCAGACGGTGAACGATGAGATGTTTAGAAGCTTTTTGCGATTCATGCAAAACCAGACGAAGGAGATTCCTGTTCAAAATATAGGAAGAAACAATGGCAACGCACAGCTGGTCACAGCCAAGCAGTTCAAAGAGTTGGGACCACTAGAATTCTGGGGAAAGCCGGATCCGATTAAGGCGGAGACATGGGTCAAGCAAATTACCAAGATATTTGATGTCTTGGGATGCACGGAGGAACAGAAGGTTCCATTCGCCACCTTTATGTTCCGTAGCGAGGCAGACTACTGGTGGGAATCTGTGAAGCGTACCCATCCAGCTGCACTCAGCATGTCTTGGGAGACATTTCAGAAACTATTCAATGACAAGTACTTTCCTGAAAGTATTCGTCATATGAAGGAGGTAGAGTTTATTAGACTGGAGCAGAATAACATGACGGTGTCCCAGTACTAGGCGAAGTTTGCAGAGTTGTCCAGGTTTGCACCTCATTTGGTGGAGAATGAGGAACGTATGACACGGATGTTTCTGAGAGGTTTGAAACCCGGCATACGTCAATATCTCATTTCTCATAAATTTTCTCTCTATTCAGATGTTGTCAACAGGGCTCAATTATTAGAGTGAGATAACGAGTACGGTCAACTGAGGGACCACAACCAGGATCATATCGGTGACAACAGTCATCAGAATAATGATAACCAGCGGAGAAAGAAAAATACAGACAAGAACGGTAACCACTCTGGTGGTAATCGTGGCTATAAAAATAGAAGAAGCGAGTCGGGAGGAGATTTTAAAAAGAGGAGATTCAACAATGACAATACGAAGACGTCAACACCAGCAGCAACTGGTTCCAAGGGAGGAGAACGACCACCGGTCATATGCTATAAATGTGGAAAAGAGGGACATATCAGCCCAAACTGTCCACAACAGTTCAAGGTATGCTATAATTATGGAAAGGAATGACATATCGCTCGAGATTGTACGGTAGCGAAACCAAGTTCAGCGGGGACGATGACTCAAAAGGCTGTCCCAGAAAAGTCAAAGTCAACGGTTCCTGGAAGAGCGTTTGTCGTGACTGGTCAACATGCGAGGAACCCAAACGAGGTGATCACGGGTAAGCTAATCATAAATTCATGTAAAGTTTATACCTTACTAGATACCGGTGCTACCCATTCATTTATTTCTCCTGCTTGTGCTCAACGTTTAAACTTGACTCCGGAGAAATTAGACTTTGATTTATCTGTGGAGACTCCGTTAGGGGAAACTTTCATCACATCCACTGTTTATAAATCTTGTTTGATCCAAGTTGGTACCATCACCTTACCTGTTGACCTTATCTTTTTAAAGATACTTGCATTTGACGTGATTTTAGGAATTGATTGGTTAACTACTCATCATGCCAAAATTGATTGTTTTCGTAAGGTGGTTAGTTTTCATATTCCTAATCAACCTGTTGTTCGAATTCAAGCAACAAAGCCATTAAAATCAATCACTGTCATATCAAGTCATAAAGCCATTCGTTTATTGAAAAACGGATGTCAAGCTTTCTTAGCCCATGTTATGGATTTGAATAAAGACACGTCAAATTTGAATAATATTCCTGTTGTTAGTAACTTTCCTGACGTATTTCCTGAAAAACTTCCCAGTCTACCCCCGGAACGTGAAGTTGAATTCTTTATTGATCTTGAACCTGGTACAAAGCCCATTTCTAAAACCCCATATCGAATGGCTCCTATTGAACTTCAGGAGTTAAAAATCCAACTACAAGAGTTGTTGGACATCGGTTTCATTCGTCCTAGTACATCTCCTTGGGGTGCTCCTGTTTTATTTGTAAAGAAGAAAGACGGGAGTATGCGACTTTGTATCGATTACGGGAATTAAACCATGTCACTATCAAGAATAGGTATCCGCTACCTCGTATTGATGACCTGTTTGACCAGTTACAAGGAGCACAATTCTTTTCAAAAATCGATCTTCGTTCTGGATATCATCAGCTGAAGGTTAAAACTGAGGATATTCCGAAGACTGCCTTTAGAACTCGGTACGGGCATTATGAATTCTTAGTCATGTCTTTTGGATTGACTAATGCTCCTGCGGCTTTCATGGATATGATGAACCGAGTATTCAAGGATTATTTAGATCAGTTCGTTGTTGTCTTTATTGATGACATCCTCATATATTCCAAAAGCCGTGAAGATCATGAGCACCATTTGAAGCTAGTACTCCATAGGCTGCATGAAAATAAGTTATATGCTAAGTTAAAGAAATGCGAGTTCTGGCTTGAGGAAGTAGCATTCTTAGGGCACGTGGTGTCGAAACATGGAGTATCTGTGGACCCGGCGAAGATTGAAGCAATACAAAGCTGGGAGCAACCGAAGACGGTGACTGATGTACGTAGTTTTCTGGGCTTAGCTGGTTATTATCGGAGATTCGTAGTATCGGAGATTCGTAGAAGAATTTTCTCGAATCGCTACCCCGTTAACTCAGCTGACTCGGAAGGATATCAAATTCGTATGGAGCGAAGAATACGAGAAGAGTTTCCAAGAGCTTAAGAGGAGACTCATTTCGGCACCTGTTCTAACAATACCATCTGGTTCGGATGGATTTGTTATCTACAGCGATGCTTCAGGCAAAGGGTTAGGATGTGTTCTCATGCAACGTGGGAAAGTCATAGCCTATGCCTCGCGACAACTTAAAGAATATGAGAGGAATTATCCTACTCATGATCTAGAGTTGGCAGCAGTCGTTTTCGCGCTAAAGATCTGGAGGCACTATCTATATGGGGAGAAAGTGGAGATATATTCAAACCATAAAAGCCTCAAATATTTCTTCACTCAAAAAGAACTCAACATGCGGCAACGACGTTGGCTCGAGCTGTTGAAAGATTACGACCACACTATTCAATACCATCCTAGAAAAGCAAACGTGGTAGCTGACGCGTTGAGTAGAAGATCATATGCAGGAACGAGTGCGATGATGTCAAGTATACGCGTAGAACCAACTTTAATCGATAAAGTTAAAGTTGCTCAAGCTATAGACCCGGAGCTGATGCGTATGAAAAAGAAAGTGCAAGAAGGTGCTATTCCAGAAGCAAGAATCGATGAAGAAGGAATACTTCGAGTCCACTCCAGACTTTGTGTTCCTAACGATTCTGATTTGAAGTACAAGATCATGATGGAGGCACACAATACACCATTTGCAATCCATCCTGGAAGTACTAAAATGTATCGTGATCTTCGACATACATTTTGGTGGAACAATATGAAGAGAGAGATTGCAAAGTTTATCTCGAGGTGTTTAACTTGTCAACGTGTAAAGGCGGAGCATCAAGTACCAAAGGGTCCATTGCAACCACTTGAGATTCCGAAATGGAAGTGGGAACACATTACCATGGATTTCGTTTCGGGTCTTCCCACGGTTTCTCAAGGCATTAATGCTATTTGGGTTATAGTTGATAGATTAACTAAGTCTGCTCATTTCTTGCCGATACGGGAGACTTATTCCCTTGAACGTCTTGCTAGTATGTACGTGAATGAGATTGTAAGGTTGCATGGCATGCCAGTATCCATAGTTTCGGATCGTGACCCAAGATTCACTTCAAGATTTTGGGTTAGCTTGCAAAAAGCTATGGGCACGGATTTACGGTTCAGTTCGGCATACCATCCTCAAACGGACGGGCAATCAGAGAGGACTATTCAAACTCTTGAAGATCTATTAAGACTTTGTGTCCTAGATTTCAAAGGAAGTTGGGATAAGTACCTACCATTGGTGGAATTCTCCTACAACAACAGTTATCAGGCAAGTATAGGCGTGGCTCCCTTTGAAGCATTGTATGGACGAAAGTGTCGCTCTCCAGTATGTTGGGATGAGGTGGGAGAAGCAGCGTTGTTGGGACCAGAGTTGGTACGAATGACTACAGAGAAGATCCAAACGATTCGACAACGTATACAAACGGCACAGGATCGACAAAAGAGTTATGTGGATCTTCATCAAAAGGACGTGGAATTTGACATTGGGGATCATGTATTATTACGTGTAGCTCCATGAAAAGGAGTTACAAGATTTGGGAAGAGAGGAAAGCTCAATCCACGATTTATTGGTCCATTTCAGATTCTTGACCGAGTAGGAAATGTGGCCTATAGACTCGCGTTACCTCCAAGTATGTCTCGTGTTCATAATGTTTTTCATATATCTGTGCTTCGTAAATATGTGAAAGACCCGAAACACGTTATTGAGTTAGAACCGGACGAGATAGCCGAAGACTTAACGTACGAGGAGGTACCTGTCAAGATCTTGGATAGGTAGGAGCATGTCCTACGCACGAAGGTCATACCACAAGTTAAAGTTTTATGGAAAAACCATGCTATTGAGGAAATGACCTGGGAGTTGGAAACGGAAATGAAAGCGAGGTATCCTCATCTTTTCGAAACACCAGGTACGTATGTCAATTTCGAGGACGAAATTTCATAAGGAGGGGAGGTTGTAAGACCCCAAATTATTAATAAATGAAATTTAATTTCCTCTATTTATTATTCTGAAATAGTAAGGGTTGATTTGATTAATGTGGTCAGTTATGGGTAAAATGTGCAAATATTTTAAATAAGCAAGTGGTTATAAAATATTCATTGTTATCGGGGAATATTCGCTTGGTCGTGGAATATTCTTACTGTCGGAGAATATTCGTACGACGGCGCAGTCTTGTGTGGGCCCCATAACGGAACACGATTGGATGAAGAAAATGACAAAAATAAGTTGTTTATAAATAACGGCATAGTTGTTACGTTAATACTGTTGGAATACCCGGTGGTTAAAACACAGTAATACGCGTTGTTGCACAGTAGCACACGGTATTGCACCAATTATTGATTCTTACGTAAGAAGGCACTACTCAATAATTGTTACAGTAATTACTGTTCAATATTATATTTTATTGATTCAATAATTGCTGCGTTGATATTTTATATTACTGTTGTTTTAATAATTGTCACTACACAGTATTTTCTATTATCGGAACAATAATTCATATTATCTGAATAATATTATTAGATAACATTATTGGCAATGTCTAGAAAGTTCTGTCTAAGGAGAGGTTTGGTCATCTAATTGCGCGCCAGTAAGGAGAAATCCTTATTGGAAAGCCCCCTCTTTCCTGGGAACTGCCTGGTTGCCAGTACTGTGGTTCTGTAATATTATTTGTGTATAATTAATTATTGATTTATATGATGAGGAAAATAGTGATTTTATATGGATATAGATAGAGAAAAATTTTAATGTGACAATTGTTGAAAATTAATATTTTATCTTTTTCTGATAAAATAATTCATTTAAATATATTATTTTAATAATATATTGATGGTGGTATTTTTACAATGAATGTGGGATATAAGAGTATATGAGGAGGAAGAGTATTTTTGTGGCATTAAATGATTAACACGTGTTTTGTGTGTTGGTGGACATAATTCTTGACCGAAAATTTATTATTGACTGTAAAATCGCTCGTTTGTGAATTTCGGTCAATTTTTGTTTGGAATTTGGAAAAAACTTTCTTCTGCAAAGTTGTAGAGAATTGAATTTCCTATAAAAACTCGCGAGATTCGAATTTTCTGATAAAAAGGCTATTTATTATGAATTATTGAAGTTCTGAAGTTCCGAAATAATTGATTTTTAGAAGTTTTATTTATTATTTTGAAGAAAAACGTTTTTTGGCATTTAAGTGGGCTAATATGTGATATAAATGGGCTGAGATCAGATGTCTAGAGGTGGACTAAGGAAAATTTGATAAATATATTAATATTATATTAAATTTTCTACTTTGGTGTTCTAAGCATTTTCCTATAAATAGGGTGCTTAGGTTAGAATTGAAAATCACACCAGAAACACAAGTTTCTCTCTATTTCTCTCTCTATATTAGTGAGCGTATTCTTGTGAGTATTCTAATACTTTGAGTATTGCTATACGGTGCAAGTTCAAGTCATAACCTATGTAAGACCCCAATTTTTATAAATAAAGATGAATTTTCTATAAATATCATTTTTGAATATTATGGAGTTAATTTGATATAATGTTATAGTTGTGGGTAATATTTATAAATTTTGCAAAGTAAGCAAGTTGTTATAAAAGATTCGTTTGGTCGGAGAATATTCTTTTTGTCGAGGAATATTCGTACGACGGCACAATCATTGGTGGACCCCACAACGGAATTATTGTCGGATTGAGAAAACGACAAAATTATTTTATATAACGGCTGAAGTGTACCGTTAAAACCGTTAAAACTGTTGAACTACTCGGTAGTAAAAGTACAGTAATACGCGTGGTTGCATAGTAGCACACGGTATTGATTATTGATGCTTACGTGAGAAGTCACTCAGCTATACTCAATTATTGCTACAGTAATTGCTGCATCATATCTCTTAAATTATTGTCATAGTATCATCTGTATAATATGTTATATTATTAAATCAATAATTGAGACGTTGTGGTAAGTTTGGTTATTTTATGGGGGGCCATATGTCATCATCTAAGAGTCTCTTCGTCAATAGTAATTACCGTCGTCAATAGTAATTACGTCGTCAATAGTAATTACCGTCGTCAATAGTATTTACCTTGGTCAATAGTAATTACCTTCGTCAATAGTATTTACCTTGGTCAATAGTATTTACCTTGGTCAATAGTAATTACCTTCGTCAATAGTATTTACCTTGGTCAATAGTATTTACCTTGGTCAATAGTAATTACCTTCGTCAATAGTATTTACCTTGGTCAATAGTAATTACTTTCGTCAATAGTAGTTGTCCCTTCAATATTACCAAGAGTCATTTGACCCTTCGTTAAGACCAAGAGTCATTTGACCCTTCGTTAAGACCAAGAGCCACCCTCAGTTTTTCTATAAATAGAGGCCTAGGGCTTCATTATTTTTCACGAATTCATTCAAGCTATAGAGAGAGAAAGTATAGAGAGAATAAGAGAGAGAGAATAAAAGTATTCTGCTACATCACTTTTCCAATATCCAGTTCTTTTAAGGTAGGGAATATTATTTCTTTTATATTCATGAAGAGAACTTCTGTTATTCCATTTGTTATTATTCTGTTGGAATAACCAGTATACGCGGTCTACCCTATACTTGGTGACATTCTTCTATTATTCTGTTGGAACATCCTGTCTGTGTGTTTTACACCGGACCTGGTTCCGTTTATTATTCTGTTGGAACATCCTGTCTGTGTGTTTTACACCGGACCTGGTTCCGTTTTATTATTATTCTGTTGGAATATCCTGTCTGTGTGTTTTACACCGGACCTGGTTCCATTATTTATTATTCTGTCGGAATATCCTGTCTGTGCGTTTACGCCGGACCTGGTTCCATTATTTATTATTCTATTGGAATAACCTGTCTGTGCGGTCTATCGCATGCATGGTGATTTCTTTTGTTATTCCATTCTTTATTGTACTCAGTTGGTTAAGTTTTGACTTCTATACTCCATGAAATTTGTGGAATATCCTTGATAGTTGCGTTTCATCCAGTATCTTTTCAAGAAAATATTCTTCTAAGCATTCTTGAATTTTACTCCACAATGCAGTATCATGTTGACAATTTGGACGTTGTTAATTCCTGGATAAATTAATTCTTGAACTTGTTTTATTGAATTCTTATATCATTGTCATCATCCTCATGTTTATAAAATGTTGAAAGTCATCTGTGGCCTGTAGTGCATAGATGGACTTGGTATGATTATGACCAGGGATTATTCGGTATAATCATGACCGTAATGTTACAAATGATGTGGTAAAAGTCCTCATTGGCCCGTAGTGCATTGATGGACAGTTGTTGGCATGATCATGACCATTAATGAATACACGAATATCCTTGGCCGTAGTGCAGGGGTGATTCGATGATGTGGATTATTTTATTAAGCTGAGTCTCAGCGATCACAGTGTTGAAAAACCTTTTAAATCATAAAAGATAGTAGAGTTTATTTTCTACTTGACTCTTTTAATGGATTGCTTGTTCCGCTACAGTTAAACTTGATGTCTATTATATTTTATCAGTTTAACATTGTTGAAGGCTAATGATAATTTATTCTGCATTATCTTAGTCATAATATTTCTTACTGGGCTAGTTGAGCTCACCCTTTCTTTCACTGTTCTCTTCAGGAAATGAGAACGTAGCTGGGACAAGTCGGGGAACGGAGTGATGGTCCGAATGATAGTATTAGTTAGTAGTCCTCACTATTCTATGTAATGGTGTGTTAATAAATGTAATGAGGACTCCTTTTGAGTATGAATACTCTCTAGAAGATAATATTTGTATTCAAACTCACAGTTTATGTTTTGTCGTATTGTACACGACAGTTGTATTATTAAGTTGTATTTGTATTCTGTACTATGTATCTGACGACCCAAGATGGGTGATGTATACCTAATTTTGGGGGCGTCACAGTTGGTATCAGAGCTTAGGGATATGATCCCTGGCTAAGATGTGAGAATAGAACTAGGAGGGGAGAGACGGGGAATTCCTTCGCTAGTATGACATACCTAAGTTTATTTGCATGGTATTTAATTGGTCGGTCATAATATAAGGATAATATATGACATATCAATTAATTTTTATTTTGTGGCAGTATCTGAAAATGGCATCTGAGAATGTTGAGAATAGCAATGGAGCACAGACGACTGTTGATTCACCACATATCAATAATCAGGATAATGTGCATCAGGAAGGTGTCAATCCTCATGCAAACAACAACACTGACCAAATGATGAATGATCAAATGTTCAGAGGCTTTATGCAATTCATGCAACAACAGGTGAAAGCGGCTCCTGTCCACAACGTAGGTGGAAATACTGGAAACTCTCAGGCGGTCACCGCTAAACAGTTTAAGGAGCTGGGACCACCGGAGTTTAAGGGAGAACCCAAACCACTTGTAGCTGAAACATGGATAAAGCAGATCACCAAGATATTTGATGTCTTGGGTTGCTCCGAGGAGCAAAAGGTTCCCTTTGCCGCCTTTATGTTGCGAGGAGAGGCAGATTACTGGTGGGAATCGATAAAGCGTACTCAACCTGCCGCACTGAAGATGTCCTGGGAGAAGTTCCAAGAGCTGTTTAACGACAAATACTTTCCCGAGAGTATTCGTCACATGAAGGAGGTGGAGTTCATCAAATTGGAGCAGAATAATATGACCGTGTCGCAGTACGAGGCAAAATTTGCGGAGTTATCCCGGTTTGCGTCCCACCTGGTGGATAATGAAGAAAGAATGACGCGGATGTTTTTAAGAGGTTTGAAGCCGGAGATACGTCAACATCTTGTTTCTCATAAACTGTGTTTGTATTCAGATGTTGTAAATAGGGCTCAGTTGGTGGAGCGCGATAACGAGACAACGCAACCAAAAGAGAGCAGCCGGCAAAATGATAATACCAGTGAGAGCAGTCATCGAAGCGGTGACAACAAGCGTGGAGGGAATCAACAGGCCAGAAATGGTAACCACTTCGGTGGTAATCAGGGCCAAAACAATAAGAATGGACATTTCAAGAAGAGGAGATTCAACAATGATGGAAAGACGTCAGCACCAGCACCTGTCGTTAAGGAAGGAGAACGACCACCTATCATATGTTTCAAATGCGGAGGGGAGGGGCACATCAGTCCAAACTGCGCGATGCCGTCCAAAGCATGTTATAATTGTGGAAGAGAAGGTCATTTAGCCCGATTTTGTCGTTTACCGAAGACAAATTCAGCTAGGATGGAGGCACCAAAAGCCGTCCCAGAAAAGTCAAAACCGGTTGTGCAAGGGAGAGCGTTTGTTGTGAACTCCCAGAGAGCAAGGAACCCGAATGAGGTCATCACGGGTAAGCTTATCATAAACTCTAAAGAAGTTTATACTTTATTTGATACCGGTTCAACCCATTCTTTTATTTCTCCTACTTGCGCTCATCGATTAAATTTGATTCCGGAGAAATTAGACTTTGACTTATCTGTGGAAACTCCGTTGGGAGAAACCTTCATTACCTCCACTGTTTATAAGTCTTGTTTGGTTCAAGTTGGTACCCACACATTACCTATCGATCTGATTTCATTAAAAATACTTGCATTTGACGTGATTCTAGGGATTGATTGGTTAACTACTCATTATGCAAAAATTGATTGTTTTCGTAAGGTTGTTAGCTTTCATATTCCTAATCGACCTATTATGCGAATTCAAGCAACCAAACCATTAAAATCAATCGCTGTCATCTCAAGCCATAAAGCTATTCGTTTATTGAAAAACGGATGTCAAGCTTTCTTAGCTCATGTCACAGATCTAAACAAAAATACGTCAGTTTTGAATGATATTTCTATTGTTAATAAATTCCCTGACGTATTCCCTGAAGAACTTCCTGGCCTACCCCCAGAGCGTGAAATTGAATTTTGTATCGACCTTGAACCCGGTACAAAACCCATTTCCAAAGCCCCATATCGAATGGCTCCTATTGAACTTCAGGAGTTAAAGATCCAACTGCAGGAATTGTTAGACATTGGCTTTATTCGTCCTAGTACTTCTCCTTGGGGTGCTCCTGTTCTATTCGTGAAGAAGAAAGATGGAAGTATGCGACTTTGTATTGATTATCGGGAGTTGAATCATGTCACCATCAAAAACAGGTACCCATTGCCACGTATTGATGACCTGTTTGACCAGTTGCAAGGAGCACAATTCTTTTCAAAGATCGATCTTCGTTCTGGATATCATCAGCTGAAGGTTAGAACTGAGGATATTCCAAAGACGGCTTTTAGAACTCGGTACGGGCATTATGAATTCCTAGTCATGTCCTTTGGATTGACTAATGCTCCTGCTGCCTTCATGGATATGATGAACCGGGTATTCAAGGAATATTTGGATCACTTTGTGGTCGTCTTTATTGATGACATCCTTATTTATTCCAAAAGCCGTGAAGATCATGAGCAACACTTGAGGCTGGTACTCCAAAAGCTTCGTGAATACAAGCTTTATGCCAAGTTGAAGAAATGCGAGTTCTGGCTGGAGGAGGTAGCATTCCTTGGGCACGTAGTATCAAGTCGTGGAATATCGGTTGACCCGGCAAAGATTGAAGCTATTCAAAGCTGGGAGCAACCTAAATCAGTGACCGAGGTACGTAGCTTTCTTGGTTTAGCTGGTTATTATCGGAGATTCGTGGAAGGATTTTCTCGAATCGCTACTCCATTAACTCAGCTGACTCGGAAAGATACAAAGTTTGGTTGGAGCGAAGAATGTGAGCAGAGTTTTCAAGAACTCAAGAGGAGACTCATTTCAGCACCTGTTCTAACAATACCATCTGGCTCGGAGGGATTTGTCATCTACAGTGATGCTTCGAGCAAAGGGTTGGGATGCGTTCTCATGCAACATGGAAAAGTCATAGCCTATGCATCAAGACAACTCAAGGAATATGAGAGGAATTATCCTACTCATGATCTAGAGTTGGCAGCTGTTGTCTTTGCACTTAAAATTTGGAGGCATTACTTGTATGGGGAGAAAGTGGAGATCTTTACGGATCATAAAAGCCTCAAATATTTCTTCACTCAAAAGGAACTCAACATGCGACAACGACGTTGGCTTGAACTGTTGAAAGATTATGATCATACCATTCAATACCATCCTGGAAAAGCGAACGTGGTAGCTGACGCATTGAGTAGAAGATCATATGCGGGTACAAGTGCAATATTAACAACGCAAAGGCCCATTTTGTGTGACTTGCAAAGGATGGAGATAGAGTTGAAGACTCCAGGGACCCATGTGATGATGGCGAATATACGAGTAGAACCGACTTTAATCGATAAAGTTAAAGCTGCTCAAGCTACAGACCTGGAGCTGATGCGTATGAGGAAGAAAGTGCAAGAAGGTTCTATGCCGGAAGCAAGAATCGATGAAGAAGGAATACTTCGAGTCAACTCCAGACTTTGTGTTCCTAACAACCCTGATTTAAAGTATGAAATCATGATGGAGGCGCACAACACACCGTTTGCAATCCATCCTGGAAGTACCAAAATGTATCATGATCTTCGTCATACATTTTGGTGGAGCAATATGAAGAGAGAGATAGCGTTGTTTATCTCAAGGTGTCTAACTTGTCAACGAGTCAAAGCGGAGCATCAAGTACCAAAAGGTCCATTGCAACCACTTGAAATTCCAGAATGGAAGTGGGAGCACATTACCATGGATTTCGTTACCGGTCTTCCTAGGGTTTCTCAAGGTATTGATGCGATTTGGGTCATTGTTGATAGATTGACCAAGTCTGCTCATTTCTTACCGATACGAGAAACTTATACACTTGAACGTCTTGCTCGTATGTACATAAACGAGATTGTAAGACTGCATGGTATGCCAGTATCCATAGTTTCTGATCGAGACCCAAGATTCACTTCACGATTTTGGGTTAGTTTACAAAAAGCTATGGGCACGGAGTTACGATTTAGTTCAGCATATCATCCTCAGACGGACGGACAATCAGAGAGGACTATTCAAACTCTTGAAGATCTATTAAGACTCTGTGTCTTTGACTTCAAGGGAAGTTGGGACAAGTTCTTACCATTGGTGGAGTTTTCCTACAACAACAGTTATCAAGCAAGTATTGGCATGGCTCCATTCGAAGCATTGTATGGAAGAAAATGTCGTTCTCCAGTATGCTGGGATGAGGTGGGCGAAGCAACGTTGTTGGGACCGGAGTTGGTACGTATGACTACAGAAAAGATTCAAACGATCCGACAACGTATAAAAACCTCACAAGATCGACAAAAGAGTTATGCTGATCTTCATCGAAAGGACGTGGAATTTGATGTAGGAGATCATGTGTTCTTACGTGTTGCTCCATGGAAAGGAGTTACGAGATTTGGAAAGAGAGGAAAGCTAAATCCTCGATTCATCGGTCCATTTTTAATCCTCGATCGAGTAGGAACTGTGGCTTATAGACTCGCTTTACCGCCAAGTATGTCTCGTGTTCATAACGTTTTCCACATATCCATGTTACGCAAATATGTGGAAGACCCGAACCACATTATTGAGTTAGAACCGGACGAAATAGCGGAGGATTTGACGTATGAAGAAGTTCCTGTTCAAATCTTGGATAAGAAGGAACATATTCTACGCTCCAAGGTTATACCTCAAGTCAAAGTTTTGTGGAGAAACCACGATGTTGAGGAAATGACTTGGGAGTTAGAATCAGAAATGAAATCAAGGTATCCTTACCTCTTCGACATACCAGGTACGTACCCTAATTTCGAGGGCGAAATTTCATAAGAAGGGGAGGTTGTAAGACCCCAACTTTTATAAATAAAGATGAATTTTCTATAAATATCATTTTTGAATATTATGGAGTTAATTTGATATAATGTTATAGTTGTGGGTAATATTTATAAATTTTGCAAAGTAAGCAAGTTGTTATAAAATATTCGTTTGGTCGGAGAATATTCTTTTTGTCGGGGAATATTCGTACGACGGCACAATCATTGGTGGACCCCACAACGGAATTATTGTCGGATTGAGAAAACGACAAAAATATTTTATAAAAATAACGGCTGAGGTGTTACCGTTAAAACCGTTAAAACTGTTGAACTACTCGGTAGTAAAAGTACAGTAATACGCGTGGTTGCATAGTAGCACACGGTATTGATTATTGATGCTTACGTGAGAAGTCACTCAGCTATACTCAATTATTGCTACAGTAATTGCTGCATCATATCTCTTAAATTATTGTCATAGTATCATCTGTATAATATGTTATATTATTAAATCAATAATTGAGACGTTGTGGTAAGTTTGGTTATTTTATGGGGGGCCATATGTCATCATCTAAGAGTCTCTTCGTCAATAGTAATTACCGTCGTCAATAGTAATTACCGTCGTCAATAGTAATTACCGTCGTCAATAGTATTTACCTTGGTCAATAGTAATTACCTTCGTCAATAGTATTTACCTGGTCAATAGTATTTACCTTGGTCAATAGTAATTACCTTGTCATATTACTTGTCAATAGTATTTACCTTGGTCAATAGTAATTACCTTCGTCAATAGTATTTACCTTGGTCAATAGTAATTACTTTCGTCAATAGTAGTTGTCCCTTCAATATTACCAAGAGTCATTTGACCCTTCGTTAAGACCAAGAGTCATTTGACCCTTCGTTAAGACCAAGAGCCACCCTCAGTTTTTCTATAAATAGAGGCCTAGGGCTTCATTATTTTTCACGAATTCATTCAAGCTATAGAGAGAGAAAGTATAGAGAGAATAAGAGAGAGAGAATAAAAGTATTCTGCTACATCACTTTTCCAATATCCAGTTCTTTTAAGGTAGGGAATATTATTTCTTTTATATTCATGAAGAGAACTTCTGTTATTCCATTTGTTATTATTCTGTTGGAATAACCAGTATACGCGGTCTACCCTATACTTGGTGACATTCTTCTATTATTCTGTTGGAACATCCTGTCTGTGTGTTTTACACCGGACCTGGTTCCGTTTATTATTCTGTTGGAACATCCTGTCTGTGTGTTTTACACCGGACCTGGTTCCGTTTTATTATTATTCTGTTGGAATATCCTGTCTGTGTGTTTTACACCGGACCTGGTTCCATTATTTATTATTCTGTCGGAATATCCTGTCTGTGCGTTTACGCCGGACCTGGTTCCATTATTTATTATTCTGTTGGAATAACCTGTCTGTGCGGTCTATCGCATGCATGGTGATTTCTTTTGTTATTCCATTCTTTATTGTACTCAGTTGGTTAAGTTTTGACTTCTATACTCCATGAAATTTGTGGAATATCCTTGATAGTTGCGTTTCATCCAGTATCTTTTCAAGAAAATATTCTTCTAAGCATTCTTGAATTTTACTCCACAATGCAGTATCATGTTGACAATTTGGACGTTGTTAATTCCTGGATAAATTAATTCTTGAACTTGTTTTATTGAATTCTTATATCATTGTCATCATCCTCATGTTTATAAAATGTTGAAAGTCATCTGTGGCCTGTAGTGCATAGATGGACTTGGTATGATTATGACCAGGGATTATTCGGTATAATCATGACCGTAATGTTACAAATGATGTGGTAAAAGTCCTCATTGGCCCGTAGTGCATTGATGGACAGTTGTTGGCATGATCATGACCATTAATGAATACACGAATATCCTTGGCCGTAGTGCAGGGGTGATTCGATGATGTGGATTATTTTATTAAGCTGAGTCTCAGCGATCACAGTGTTGAAAAACCTTTTAAATCATAAAAGATAGTAGAGTTTATTTTCTACTTGACTCTTTTAATGGATTGCTTGTTCCGCTACAGTTAAACTTGATGTCTATTATATTTTATCAGTTTAACATTGTTGAAGGCTAATGATAATTTATTCTGCATTATCTTAGTCATAATATTTCTTACTGGGCTAGTTGAGCTCACCCTTTCTTTCACTGTTCTCTTCAGGAAATGAGAACGTAGCTGGGACAAGTCGGGGTACGGAGTGATGGTCCGAATGATAGTATTAGTTAGTAGTCCTCACTATTCTATGTAATGGTGTGTTAATAAATGTAATGAGGACTCCTTTTGAGTATGAATACTCTCTAGAAGATAATATTTGTATTCAAACTCACAGTTTATGTTTTGTCGTATTGTACACGACAGTTGTATTATTAAGTTGTATTTGTATTCTGTACTATGTATCTGACGACCCAAGATGGGTGATGTATACCTAATTTTGGGGGCGTCACAACCTTTATC
>CM029012.1:246420618-246495265 GCA_016801055.1 Panax notoginseng
CTGGAGGCCTCATTTTCTTGTTCGGCCACAAGGACCATCTGCTTCCTATTAATTTAAATTTGTAATTTAAATACTATCAATCATATTGACATATTTAAATCCTTACAATTTAAATTAATTCCCTTTTAATTACGTTCTAAGTGTGTGATCCTATGGTTTATTATTACATTGACAATAATCTTAAAATCATAAACAGTGAGTGACATTAGTAATGCATCACTGCTACCCAAGTAATAATAAGATCGATGATTCGATGCAACCTTTTCGTGACCAATATTTTAATGCAATTTAACATTTTAACCTTGACATCCTAGATTAAACTCGAGGCATGGAATGTGTCAAACTCTTCATAATTTAATCTGAGTTTTCTTAATCAATGAGTAGACTATATGAAACAAATCACTATTTGACCATGGCCATGCATTTCATAGTCCTACTCAATCAAGAGGCCTATGAATATCACCACTAATATATAGAAGGGTTAAATTTCATCTAGATCACTCATATTCCTCACACGATTCATGATGTACCCAATAATCACCTTTATTGTCCACCCTATTAAAGGTGACCTTTGATGATATCAAAGTACATAAATCCCGTGTAGTAATATAGTGATTTCAGGTCGGAGGATCATTACATCATTGTCACTATGAGAATCGCTAATGACACTTTGCATAATGCTCCACGTAGAATTCTCATGATGGGTCTGTCCAGTACATTGTTCTCTAACATGTACCCATGCATTGACTCAATATCTCATATTTATGACCAATGAGATTTGGCCATCAGTCAATCCACATACTAGTCTCAATGTGTCATTGTTATCCCATTAACAATGATACTCGACTAGGGACATTTAACAACAATGATACTAATTGTAATTATATAATCTCATGTTCAAGTCACATACTTGAAGCTATATAATTTGTATCACTATTCTAAGGACTTTTATTATGCTAACATTTATATAAATCAATAAATAAAATCATAATAAAATAATTCATTTATTCAATCAAATATAATATCAGAAATGTTAAGCAATTATATCAAATAATTGGCCTTTAGGGCATAAACTCTAACATTCCATCTCCTGCGCCTTTTTGGCCAGAATGGATTTTTTATCCTCCTGATCATCTCGGTGTCAAGTTCGAGGTGGTGTGCCTCATACCCTCCTCCGATCGTTCTTAGCCCCTCTACTGGCTATCAAGAACAGCCTCTTCCTGACCTCTTCGCGATCTCCATTTTCAGATCCTACCGAAGTGCTTTGTGGACCGAGCCGCTCATGGATGCTCTTTGATGACCCCCAGTCTATCTTTTACAAACCCTCTCTGTTGAGAAGAACCTCATGCCAGCGATTGTCGTACAGCTGAAATCGTCCTACTGTTCACCATGGTTTCAGTCACAGGGAGTTGATTATTGTGATTGTGAATCCAACAACACTAGAAAGCCCTCCTTCTAGCTCCAATGCATGTTAACGCCAAAATCCGTCCACGCTTTCCAATCACCAAAGCGCATCCAATTCTGTACAGAAACAGGTAAACACCAAAAGGTTGACGGCCTAGGTTACAGGGGGATAGCTCCGGTGTGAGAATAAGTACATATTGATATAAGGTTAACAATGGATGCTTGATGCTCTAGTGCCGAAAAGTAATAATTTGCATGTACCTTAGAATCAAAGAAAAAAATATTATATTTATAGTGTTCTCACCACCTGTATGAAATCATTCTCCGGACCGGATCAAGGTTCTCACCCAACTAGTAGTTCCTTAATAAGATTGCACCATCTTCTAGAATTAAGAAAGTTGGATCAAACTCCAATACCTCTTTCCATATCTAGAAACCAAATACAATTAGGAATCTTAATCTATAAATCTCTCGTCTATCAAAACACCCCTTATCCAAGCCCACGTAATATTAAATGGAAAACAACCCACTGTATATCACAGGCGCCAAAATATCTTTGGCCCAACAACCATAAGGTCCTTAACACTAATATACAACAATTAGAAAGTATTTACAAATATAATACATACACAAAATAATTACAAAAATAACGCAATTCACATTAATAAGGAAACCTAAAATCAAGGAGAAATAACTGTCATAACTAATAATTCAAATTCAAATATCTAGGATCTAACAACAAAAATAAATTCAAATTCAAAATAATAATTCAAATTCAAATATTCAAATTCAAATCTTGATCTCCCTCATAATAGCCCTCTCATCCGTTACTCCGTCGTGAATCTCCTTCTTCACAGGTAGCCCTCTCTTTCGCTACTCAGTCTCGAATCGCCAATGAGAAGAAGAAGAATATTCGCCCTACAAAATTTTTAAAAATAAATAGATGTAACCAAACTTTTATACCAAGGTAACCAAACCTTTATACCAAGGTAACCAAACTTTTATACCAAGGTAACCAATCTACCTCCACACCTGCAGTATGAATTAGTTACCTTAGTCTGAAAGTTTGGCAACCAACTGCATGAAGGTTTGGCTACCAACTGCATCACATTCAAAATAAATTGGTAAATTAATAAAACTGAATTAGTTACCTTGGTATGAAGGTTTGGCTACCCACTGCATGAAGGTTTGGCTACCAACTGCATCACATTCAAAATAAATTGGTAACCTAATAACACTAAATTGGTTACCTTGGTATGAATGTTTGGATACCAACTGCACTATAAAAAAACTGCATGTGTGGATGTGAATTGGTTACCTTGGTATGAAGGTTTTGTTACCTTGGTATGAAGGTTTGGTTACTAACTGCACTATAAAAAAACTGTAGGTATGGAGGTTGATTGATAACCTTGGTATGAAAGTTTGGTTACCAATCTCTTCTATCAGTTACTCATTTTGAATCAAATCCAATAATTAACAAGATCATTCCCCTGTTTATTTTGTTCAAGAAAATTTCATATTTCACAATCTTTGGGAGACCATCAAAATGCCCACAAAAAGGAGAGAACTGCAGCAAGAAAGGCTAAAAGGGCATCTTCCAATTCTACCCTTCCACACCCACATCTGTTTTTTCACACCCAACCATCAGATAGGCCTTTTTAATCCTTCACTCTACATAACCGCCCATGCAGCCAATCTCTGTCAATTGCCCGACCAGCCATTTTCGAATCAGTTTGGATCAAATAATGGTGCACCCAAATTCGATAACATGGTATTTTATCGCGGGAAGTACCTGAATAATCCATATATATATATAACACCATTTCTGTAAGACCCCAAATTATTAATAAATGAAATTTAATTTCCTCTATTTATTATTTTAAAATAGTAAGGGTTGGTTTGATTAATGTGGTTAGTTATGAGTAAAATGCGCAAATATTTTAAATAAGCAAGTGGTTATAAAATATTCATTGTTGTCAGGGAATATTCGCTTGGTCGTGGAATATTCTTACTGTCGGAGAATATTCGTACGACGGCGCAGTCTTTTGTGGGCCCCATAACGGAAAGCGATTGGATGAAGAAAACGACAAAAATAAGTGGTTTATAAATAACGGCGTAGTTGTTACCGTTAATACTGTTGGAATACCCGGTGGTTAAAGCACGGTAATACGCGTTGTTGCACAGTAGCACACGGTATTGCACCAATTATTAATTCTTACGTAAGAAGGCACTACTCAATAATGGTTACAGTAATTATTGTTCAATATTTTATTTTATTGATTAAATAATTGCTACGTTGATATTTTATAATTGTCACTACACAGTATTTTCCATTATCGGAGCAATAATTCATATTATTTAAATAATATTATTAGATAACATTATTGGTAATGTCTAGAAAGTTCTGTCTAAAGAGAGGTTTGGTCATCTAATTACGCGCCAGTAAGGAGAAATCCTTATTGAAAAGCCCCCTCTTTCCTGGGAACGGCCTGGTTGTCAGTACTGTGATTCTGTAATATTATTTGTGTATAATTAATTATTAATTTATATGATGAGGAAAATATTGATTTTATGTGGATATAGATGGAGAAAATTTTTAATGTGACAATTGTTGAAAATTAATATTTTATCTTTTTTTGATAAAATAATTCATTTAAATATATTATTTTAATAATATATTGATGATGATATTTTTATAATGAATGTGGGATATATGAGTATATGAGGAGGACGAGTATTTTTGTGGCATTAAATAATTAACACATGTTTTGTGTGTTGGTGGACACAATTCTTGACCGAAAATTTATTATTGACTGTAAAATCGTCCGTTTATGGATTTCGGTCAATTTCTATTTGAAAGTTGGAAAAATTTTCTTCTGCAAAGTTGTAGAGAATTGAATTTCTATAAAAACCCGCGAGATTCGAATTTTCTGATAAAAGGGCTATTTATTATGAATTATTGAAGTTCTGAAGTTTCGAAATAATTGATTTTTGGGAAGTTTTATTTATTATTTTGAAGAAAAATATTTTTTGGCATTTAAGTGGGCTAACATGTGATATAAATGGGCTGAGATCAGATGTCTAGAGGTGGGCTAAGGAAAATTTGATAAATATATTAATATTATATTAAATTTTCTGCTTTGGTGTTCTAAGCATTTTCCTATAAATAGGGTGCTTAGGTTAGAATTAAAAATCACACCAGAAACACAAGTTTCTCTCTATTTCTCTCTCTATATTGAGCGTATTCTTGTGAGTATTTGATACTTTGAGTGTTGCTATACGGTGCAAGTTTTCTTCAGCACTATATCTAGTATTCCAGTCAGAAGTACCGTCTTTCCGATGTAAGGGATGTTATTTCTTCTTAAATGATATTATTTTCTTCAATATCATTATGCCGAAGTATTGATCTGAACATTTTATTAAATTTGGAACTTTTCATGTCGGGGTTATTATTCATGAGTTACTATTCACCGAAAAATAAAATTTTCTTCTTTTTGTCCAAAATATCTATTCTGGATACTAGCTTTGATTGTATCCATGTTTTGATCATTCTTGAATTTTACTCCACTATGATTATTTATGAGGTATTTTTGGACATGGAATAGCTGAAATACGAATCCTTAATATTTATTATTTTGTTTCACTAGATTCGTTTCTTTTAAAATATTTTTCATCATCCCCAGTCCTAAATGATGATATAATTGAATATATTTGGCTTATAGTGCAAAGATTAATAATTTCTGATGAATATCTTTGGCCCGTAGTGCAAAGATGAACAGGTGTTTAGATGAACATGACCAACTGGTGAATATCTTTGGCCTGTAGTGCGAAGATGAATATTGATTGATGTTACAGAGATAAAATGCTGATGATGGACTTTTAAATTCATAGATAATAGTAGATTTCATTCTCTACGTAACTCTTCTATGAATTATTATTTTTCGCTGCGAATATTGATTTAAAACTTGTTGTCTATTATATTCTATTATATTTTTTTCCTGTTGAAGACTAACGATAATTTGTTCTATGTTATCTTAGTCATAATATTCTTTACTGGGATAGTTGAGCTCACCCTTTTCCTTTTTGTTCTATTTTTCTCAGGAGGCGAGAATGTAGCGAGTACTAGTCGGGGTATGGAATGATGGTTCTAGAAGTTATTTTAATAGTCTTCACCATTTTTGTGAAATAATGTATCAATAATTGTAATGAGGACTTATTTGAGTGTGGATATTGTCTAGATGATAATATTTGTATTTAAACTCACAGTTCTTATGTTGTAATAGTAAAGATGTAGTTGTTTCTGTACCATGTTATTGACGACTCAGAATGAGTGTTGTATACCTGTTTTGGGGGCGTCACAGTTGGTATCAGAGCTTAGGGATATGATCTCTGGTGGAGATCGGGGAATAGAAATAGGAGGGGAAAGACGAGTAAATCCTTCGCTTGTGTGTCCTACCTAAGCTTATTTGTTGGTCGGTCATAATATAGGGATATTATGTGATATGTTAATTTGTTAAATTAACCTTTGTTTTATGGCAGTATTTGAGAATGTCGACTGAGAATGTTAACAGTGGAGTAAATGAGACGGTGGAACCAACGAGGAGAGCGTGCAACAGGCTGGCATTGTTCCTCCTGTGAACAACACCACTGAGTAGACGGTGAACGATGAGATGTTTAGAAGTTTTTTGCGATTCATGCAAAACCAGACGAAGGAGATTCCTGTTCAAAATATAGGAAGAAACAATGGCAACGCATAGCTGGTCACAGCCAAGCAGTTCAAAGAGTTGGGACCACCAGAATTCTGGGGAAAGCCGGATCCGATTAAGGCGGAGACATGGGTCAAGCAAATTACCAAGATATTTGATGTCTTGGGATGCACGGAGGAACAGAAGGTTCCATTCGCCACCTTTATGTTCCGTGGTGAGGCAGACTACTGGTGGGAATCTGTGAAGCGTACTCATCCAGCCGCACTCAGCATGTCTTGGGAGACATTTCAGAAACTATTCAATGACAAGTACTTTCCTGAAAGTATTCGTCATATGAAGGAGGTAGAGTTTATTAGACTGGAGCAGAATGACATGACGGTATCCCAGTACGAGGCGAAGTTGCAGAGTTGTCCAGGTTTGCACCTCATTTGGTGGAGAATGAGGAACGTATGACGCGGATGTTTCTGAGAGGTTTGAAACCCGGCATACGTCAATATCTCATTTCTCATAAATTTTCTCTCTATTCAGATGTTGTTAACAGGGCTCAATTATTAGAGCGAGATAACGAGTACGGTCAACCGAGGGACCACAACCAGGATCATATCGGTGACAACAGTCATCAGAACAATGATAACCAGCGGAGAAAGAAAAATACAGACAAGAATGGCAACCACTCTGGTGGTAATCGTGGCTATGAAAATAGAAGAAACGAGTCGGGAGGAGATTTTAAAAAGAGGAGATTCAACAATGACAATACGAAGACGTCAGCACCAGCAGCAACTGGTTCCAAGGGAGGAGAACGACCACTGGTCATATGCTATAAATGTGGAAAAGAGATACATATCAGCCCAAACTGTCCACAACAGTTCAAGGTATGCTATAATTGTGAAAATGAAGGACATATCGCTCGAGATTGTACGGTAGCGAAACCAAGTTCAGCGGGGACGGTGACTCAAAAGGCTGTCCCAGAAAAGTCAAAGTCAACGGTTCCTGGAAGAGCGTTTGTCGTGACTGGTCAACATGCGAGGAACCCAAACGAGGTGATCACGGGTAAGCTAATCATAAATTCATGTGAAGTTTATACCCTACTAGATACCGGTGCTACCCATTCATTTATTTCTCCTGCTTGTGCTCAACGTTTAAACTTGACTCTAGAGAAATTAGACTTTGATTTATCTGTGGAGACTCCATTAGGGGAAATTTTCATCACATCCACTGTTTATAAATCTTGTTTGATCCAAGTTGGCACCATCAGATTACCTGTTGACCTTATCTCTTTAAAGATACTTGCATTTGACGTGATTTTAGGAATTGATTGGTTAACTACTCATCATGCCAAAATTGATTGTTTTCATAAGGTGGTTAGTTTTCATATTCCTAATCAACCTGTTGTGCGAATTCAAGCAACTAAGCCATTAAAATCAATCATTGTTATATCAAGCCATAAAGCCATTCGTTTATTAAAAAACGGATGTCAAGTTTTCTTAGCCCATGTTATGGATTTGAATAAAGACACGTCAAATTTGAATAATATTCATGTTGTTAGTAACTTTCCTGACGTATTTCTTGAAGAACTTCCCGGTCTACCCCCGGAACGTGAAGTTAAATTCTTTATTGATCTTGAACCTGGTACAAAGCCTATTTCTAAAATCTCATATCGAATGGCTCCTATTGAACTTCAGGAGTTGAAGGTCCAACTACAAGAGTTATTGGACATCGGTTTCATTCGTCCTAGTACATCTCCTTGGGGTGCTCCTGTTTTATTTGTAAAGAAGAAAGACGGGAGTATGCGACTTTGTATCGATTACCGGGAATTAAACCATGTCACTATCAAGAATAGGTATCCGCTACCTCGTATTGATGACCTGTTTGACCAGTTACAAAGAGCACAATTCTTTTCAAAAATCGATCTTCGTTCCGGATATCATCAGCTGAAGGTTAAAACTGAGGATATTCCGAAGACTACCTTTAGAACTCGGTACGGGCATTATGAATTCTTAGTCATGTCTTTTGGATTATCTAATGCTCCTGCGACTTTCATGGATATGATGAACCGAGAATTCAAGGATTATTTGGATCAGTTCGTTGTTGTCTTTATTGATGACATCCTCATATATTCCAAAAGCCGTGAAGATCATGAGCACCATTTGAAGCTGGTACTCCAAAGGCTGCGTGAAAACAAGTTATATGCTAAGTTAAAGAAATGCGAGTTCTGGCTTGAGGAAGTAGCATTCCTAGGGCACGTGGTGTCAAAACATGGAGTATCTGTGGACCCGACAAAGATTGAAGCAATACAAAGCTGGGAGCAACCGAAGACGGTGACCGATGTACGTAGCTTTCTGGGCTTAGCTGGTTATTATCGGAGATTTATAGAAGGGTTTTCTCGAATCGCTACCCCGTTAACTCAGCTGACTCGGAAGGATATCAAATTTGTATGGAGCGAAGAATGCGAGAAGAGTTTCCAAGAGCTTAAGAGGAGACTCATTTCGGCACCTATTCTGACAATACCATCTGGTTCGGATGGATTTGTTATCTACAGCGATGCTTCAGGCAAAGGGTTAGGATGTGTTCTCATGCAACGTGGAAAAGTCATAGCCTATGCCTCGCGACAACTTAAAGAATATGAGAGGAATTATCCTACTCATGATCTAGAGTTGGCAGCAATCGTTTTCGCGCTAAAGATCTGGAGGCACTATCTATATGGGGAGAAAGTGGAGATATATTCAGACCATAAAAGCCTCAAATATTTCTTCACTCAAAAAGAACTCAACATGCGGCAACGACGTTGGCTCAATCTGTTGAAAGATTACGATCACACTATTCAATACCATCCTGGAAAAGCAAGTGTGGTAGCTGACGCGTTGAATAGAAGATCATATGCAGGAACGAGTGCGATGATGTCAAGTATACGCGTAGAACCAACTTTAATCGATAAAGTTAAAGTTGCTCAAGCTACAGTCCCGGAGCTGATGCGTATGAAAAAGAAAGTGCAAGAAGGTGCTATTCCAGAAGCAAGAATCGATGAAGAAGGAATACTTCGAGTCCACTTCAGACTTTGTGTTCCTAACGATTCTGATTTGAAGTACAAGATCATGATAGAAGCACACAATACACCATTTGCAATCCATCCTAGAAGTACTAAAATGTATCGTGATCTTCGACATACATTTTGGTGGAGCAATATGAAGAGAGAGATTGCAAAGTTTATCTCGAGGTGTTTAACTTGTCAACGTGTAAAGGCGGAGCATCAAGTACCAAAGGGTCCATTGCAACCACTTGAGATTCAGAAATGGAAGTGGGAACACATTACCATGGATTTCGTTACGGGTCTTCCCACGGTTTCTCAAGGCATAAATGCTATTTGGGTTATAGTTGATAAATTAACCAAGTCTGCTCATTTCTTGCCGATACGGGAGACTTATTCCCTTGAACGTCTTGCTAGTATGTACGTGAATAAGATTGTAAGGTTGCATGGCATGTCAGTATCCATAGTTTCGGATCGTGACCCAAGATTCACTACAAGATTTTGGGTTAGCTTGCAAAAAGCTATGGGCACGGATTTACGATTCAGTTCGGCATACCATCCTCAAACGGATGGGCAATCAGAGAGGACTATTCAAACTCTTGAAGATCTATTAAGACTTTGTGTCCTAGATTTCAAAGGAAGTTGGGATAAGTACCTATCATTGGTGGAATTCTCCTACAACAACAGTTATCAGGCAAGTATAGGTGTGGCACCCTTTAAAGCATTGTATGGACGAAAGTGTCGCTCTCCAGTATGTTGGGATGAGGTGGGAGAAGTAACGTTGTTGGGACCAGAGTTAGTACGAATGACTACAGAGAAGATTCAAACGATTCGACAACGTATACAAACGGCACAGGATCGACAAAAGAGTTATGTGGATCTTCATCGAAATGACGTGGAATTTGACATTGGGGATCATGTATTATTACGTGTAGCTCCATGGAAAGGAGTTACAAGATTTGGTAAGAGAGGAAAGCTCAATCCACGATTTATTGGTCCATTTCAGATTCTTGACCGAGTAGAAAATGTGGCCTATAGACTCGCGTTACCTCCAAGTATGTCTCGTGTTCATAATGTTTTTCATATATCTGTGCTTCGTAAATATGTGAAAGACCCGAACCACGTTATTGAGTTAGAACTGGACGAGATAGCCGAAGACTTAACGTACGAGGAGGTACCTGTCAAGATCTTGGATAGGAAGGAGCATGTCCTACGCACGAAGGTCATACCACAAGTTAAAGTTTTGTGGAGAAACCATGCTATTGAGGAAATGACCTGGGAGTTGGAAACGGAAATGAAAGCGAGGTATCCTCATCTTTTCGAAACACCAGGTACGTATGTCAATTTCAAGGACGAAATTTCATAAGGATGGGAGGTTGTAAGACCCCAAATTATTAATAAATGAAATTTAATTTCCTCTATTTATTATTTTTAAATAGTAAGGGTTGGTTTGATTAATGTGGTTAGTTATGGGTAAAATACGCAAATATTTTAAATAAGCAAGTGGTTATAAAATATTCATTGTTGTCGGGGAATATTCGCTTGGTCGTGAAATATTCTTACTGTCGGAGAATATTCGTACGACGGCGCAGTCTTTTGTGGGCCCCATAACGGAAAGCGATTGGATGAAGAAAACGACAAAAATAAGTGGTTTATAAATAACGGCGTTGTTGTTACCGTTAATACTGTTGGAATACCCGGTGGTTAAAGCACGGTAATACGCGTTGTTGCACAGTAGCATACGGTATTGTACCAATTATTGATTCTTACGTAAGAAGGCACTACTCAATAATGGTTACAGTAATTACTGTTCAATATTTTATTTTATTGATTAAATAATTGCTACGTTGATATTTTATAATTGTCACTACACAGTATTTTCTATTATCGGAGCAATAATTCATATTATCTGAATAATATTATTAGATAACATTATTAGCAATGTCTAAAAAGTTCTGTCTAAAGAGAGGTTTGGTCATCTAATTGCGCGCCAGTAAGGAGAAATCCTTATTGGAAAGCCACTTCTTTCCTGGGAACGGCCTGGTTGCCAGTACTGTGATTCTGTAATATTATTTGTGTATAATTAATTATTGATTTATATGATAAGGAAAATATTGATTTTATGTGGATATAGATGGAGAAAATTTTTAATGTGACAATTGTTAAAAATTAATATTTTATCTTTTTTTTGATAAAATAATTCATTTAAATATATTATTTTAATAATATATTGATGGTGATATTTTTACAATGAATGTGGGATATATGAGTATATGAGGAGGAAGAGTATTTTTGTGGCATTAAATGATTAACACATGTTTTGTGTGTTGGTGAACACAATTCTTGACCGAAAATTTTTTATTGACTGTAAAATCGTCCGTTTGTGGATTTCGGTGAATTTCTGTTTAGAATTTGGAAAAACTTTCTTCTGCAAAGTTATAGATAATTGAATTTCCTATAAAAACACGCGTGATTCGAATTTTCTGATAAAAGAGCTATTTATTATGAATTATTGAAGTTCTGAAGTTCCGAAATAATTGATTTTTGGGAAGTTTTATTTATTATTTTGAAAAAAAACGTTTTTTGGCATTTAAGTGGGCTAACATGTGATATAAATGGGCTGAGATCAGATGTCTAGAGGTGGGCTAAGGAAAATTTGATAAATATATTAATATTATATTAAATTTTCTGCTTTGGTGTTCTAAGCATTTTCTTATAAATAGGGTGCTTAGGTTAGAATTGAAAATCACACCAGAAACACAAGTTTCTCTCTATTTCTCTCTCTATATCGAGCGTATTCTTGTGAGTATTTGATACTTTGAGTGTTGCTATACGGTGCAAGTTTCCTTCAGCACTACATCTAGTATTCTAGTCAGAAGTACCGTCTTTCCGAGGTAAGGGATGTTATTTCTTCTTAAATAATATTATTTTCTTCAATATCATTATGTCGAAGTATTGATCTGAACTTTTTATCAAATTTAAAACTTTTTATGTCGGGGTAACTATTCATGAGTTACTATTCACAAGTTACTATTCACGAGTTATTATTCACCGAAAAATAAAATTTTCTTCTTTTCGTCCAAAATATCTATTCTGGATACTAGCTTTGATTGTATCCATATTTTGATCATTCTTGAATTTTACTCCACTATGATTATTTATGAGGTATTTTTGGACATGAAATAGCTGAAATACGAATCCTTAATATTTATTATTTTGTTTCACTGGATTCGTTTCCTTTAAAATATTTTTCATCATCCTCAGTCCTAAATGATGATATAATTGAATATCTTTGGCCTGTAGTGCAAAGATTAATAATTTCTGATGAATATCTTTGGCTCGTAGTGCAAAGATGAACAGGTGTTTAGATGAACATGACCAACTGGTGAATATCTTTGGCCTGTAGTGCGAAGATGAATATTGATTGATGTTACAGGGATAAAATGCTGATGATGGACTTTTAAATTCATAGATAATAGTAGATTTCATTCTCTACGTAACTCTTCTATGAATTATTATTTTTCGCTGCGAATATTGATTTAAAACTTGTTGTCTATTGTATTCTATTATATTTTTTCCCTGTTGAAGACTAACGATAATTTGTTCTATGTTATCTTAGTCATAATGTTCTTTACTGGGCTAGTTGAGCTCACCCTTTTCCTTTTTGTTCCATTTTTCTCGGGAGGCAAGAATGTAGCGAGTACTAGTCGGGGTATGGAATGATGGTTCTAGAAGTTATTTTAGTAGTCCTCACCATTTTTGTGAAATAATGTATCAATAATTGTAATGAGGACTTATTTGAGTGTGGATATTGTCTAGATGACAATATTTATATTTAAACTCACAGTTCTTATGTTGTAATAGTAAAGATGTAGTTGTTTCTGTACCATGTTATTGACGACTCAGAATGGGTGTTGTATACCTGTTTTGGGGGCGTCACAATTTCTGCTATTAAAAAACCATTAATTCTCACGAAAATAAGACTTCTAACAAACTAGAAACGAAACATTTTCCACTTATTTTTAGACTAGTTAATACTTTGTAAAATTAATTTAGCAATTGACATCCATCCATCCGGATCCGGGGGAGGACCGGTACTTTATGTACCGGTCATTAGTACTGTATTAATTGTGGACCATTGGATATTTTAAAACGGATCTGATGGTTAAGAATAAATCCTCATTATCTCACTCCAATTATTTATCCAACCAAATTCACCCCATCAAACCCACAGCCACAAAACCAGTAAACTCCATCGGATTTTCTCTCTTCTTTTCATATACTTCCCATGGCTGTTGCTGTGCTTGAAACAGTAACAATCCCTCCGACTTCCAGTCCTCTGACGGCGGCCTCCTTTCCTCCAATCGTCAGTTCTTCCATTTTTGCGCTGTCCGGTGGCCGAAGTTCAGTTAAGTTGCCAGAATCTAGAGGACTTAGGATCCAGTCGGCTCGATTTAGTGGACCGGTGAGTTTGAGTGCTTTTATTTTTATATGATTCTAGATAGCCTAACATTAGGTCATTTATGATTTTGGGTGTGGAGAAGGTGGTCTGTTTTTTTTTTATTATTTAAGTTGATGATTTTTGGGTTGATGAGATTCTATCAGGATTCCATTTTACCTGCACCTCCTTATTGATTTAAATTTTGTTTAATTGATCTAAATTGTTTTGGCTGCTTTACTAATTATAGACAATGTTGCGCAGTGTTACAATACAATACCATTTTTAGTTTCATATGATTTTAGTTTGTTTTTGGCTGACAAATTTAGGGTCATTATTAGAAATCAATAGTACTGTAACCAAAAATCAAAGATTGCTGAGGTTACAAAATGTAGTCAAATGTATGTCTAAATCATGTTCATTGTTCAAAGCAATTATATGCACAAGCCTATGATGTTCCTAGTTTTACCTGGGATAATAATGAGTTCTTTGATCATATGTTGATCTGTTCTTAACTTGTGATATAATTTTGTTCTAAATTCATCAGTATCTGCTTCTCGGTAATTCAAAATTGTACTTCTGTTTACCTTTTGAAAATAATATTTTGAGTTGCTACTTGTCTTTTATGCCATTATAAGGCTATATTATTGTATTATTGCTGCTGCTTTTATGCTTTTGTTGCTGAATTTCAATTTAGTTTTGATATATCATATATGATTCAACAAACTTGACGACTACTTACTATTCTTGTGTTTTTGAAAGGATCAAGCTCCCGTCTGGTGCTGAAATGTTGTGCCTAGTGGTTGTCGTGCTATGATTGGTCAGGTAGTTGGAGGTGGAAGAACTGAGAAGCCTCTGCTCGAGTTTTGTTTGTTTGTTTATGCAGATACACAAAGTTGACACTCTGGTATCCTACAAGAATGATGAATGGGATGAGCAGTAGAGAAAAAAGCCACTGCCATTTTTTACCTTTTGTTGTTTGTTTGTGGACTTCTCATTAACATATGCTGAGTAGTAGATGTAGCGTGAATCATTGATTCACATTTTGTAATTTGATAGCAGGGCAGCTCAAATGCTACAAAAGTACCAACCATTATTGAATTCATTTGTAAAGTGTTTTTGGAAGTAAAACAATGTTCTCTGGCATAGTTCTGAGCCAAATTTTCTATCTTTTGATTTAGTAACTTCCCGACCCTCTCTCTTTTTGGTATGCATGCTATATATCCAAACACTTGAGAAAATCAAGCCATGAACTAAAACCAGTCGAGAAAATCAGTCCATGAACCAACATAATAAGATACAATAAAGTGAACATACTAAAACAAGAATGTCAATAGCATGTCTGATAAATAGTGTTTTGCAGTATGGTCTTCCTTAACTAAATCAATATTGTATCCCTAATTTCTCCAAAAGTACTCTATACTACACAGATTTTAGAAAACGGCATTCGGCATTTGCAAATTCACAAATAAAAACAGGAAATAGTTCAGCTTCACTTCCCAATTTGATTTAAAGCTTTCACTTCTTCCACCAAATTTGTGTTTGCCAGCCTCTCATCCTGCAACAAAAAGTTAAGCCCATTGACATCAATTTATATAGCCTTTAGACCTAGTTCTGAATCTATCTTCAAGAATGCTTTTAATTTGGGACAGACGTGGTAAAGATAAAATCAAACAGACAACATTATGCATTATAGAAACTAGAAGTTTTTCTTTTTTTATAATTTTATACAAATATACATGTGGGCATTAACATGAATTACAAAAAGGAAAAACACGGATGCATAAAACATGAGCCAAATAGCTAATGGATGCTTTGTTCAACTTTCTTATAAAAAAATAAGAAGATTAAAATGAAAATAAAAAATCTAGTTATCTTGTGTAAAATGAAACTTAGCAAACATCAGAGCATACCACACTTCTGGCAATGAAAGAAGTTCTCCTGACCTCCTACTCTGAAATCAAAATTCACATAGAACAATATTTCAGTTGACTGAACAGACATATAAAGAAAACAATCAGAACAAAATTACAAATAGATAAGGCACATATTACAGGCACACCAACCTAAAGATCCCACAGTCATCACAATGATATTGTTGCTTCTCAGTCTGTAATTGAACAAATTTTACACCGATCATCCCAATATTTGAATATACCAAAATTAATGGAACAAAAATGGTGAAATACGGATGATCTAGCTCCATGCCATTTCTTGAATTGGCGTCAGATTAAGATCAAAAATTGGTTCTTGCAAACGAACATTGTGTGTTATATGTGGACTTGAGCAATCCTCCTACAAGTTTGAGAAATAAAAAAGTTGAAACTATCATCCATAACAAAAGCAATCAAGTAAAGTACAAGCATATATATAAAAGTTTAAATTACCATATTAGAATTAAAGGTTTTTCTAACTTTTTTTGTACGTATCTCATGTTGTGGTTTCATTCTTGTTTTTCCCTTTCGACCTTCCTTCTTCTTCAATTTTTCCATTTGATTGTTAACTTTGTTTTCAAGCACTTTGTCATTTTCAACTTCCTTACCCATTGTAAAATTTTCAAGTTTCTTGCTACAGTCATTTATCATCTTTTCCATGAAAATACGCGAATCTTTGTTCATTGAAGCTTGATATGTTATTCGTAGGAGTTGTGATTGAACTCTTCTAATCCAATCTTTTGCATCTTCTTCTTCATTCGGCTTCTCTTCATCTAATACAATCCGACTCTTTACAACCCTTGTAAGTCTATTGCAAATGTATTTCTCCGGAATTTTTGTCACATTTAGCCGACTAAATACTCTCAATATATGACAACACAACATCCCCTCACTTTCAAACTTTTTGCAACTACAAGTCACCACTTCATTATTAGTGTTACAAAACACCTTATATTCTTTCTCTTTTTTCCAATGTGGAGAAACAATATATGCACAAGTGTCTTGTATGTCATCCTTCACTATAAACGAATCAACACAACCATACTCCTCTTTAAATAGATGAAAAAAATTTTGGAGTGTACCTTTTTGATAATTGTCTTTGTATCAGAGACTTGGAGAAACCTAATGAAGGGACATTTTCTCTCATTTTAAACTCAGCCTCTAGCTCCTTATTTCTCTTTTGGTCCACCACCCTATCAAAATGTTTGAAAAAATCACCGATGCTCAAAGTGCTTTTCTAATAATCTTTCAAATCACTGTTTAAACTTTCAGACATTTGTGTGCTTCGGATGCCCAATGTGAATGAATTTTTCATATACGCCTTAGCCCATTTCCCTTTTTTTTGTATATGCGAGCCAACCAACTATTCTCAATTAAATTATAATCACCAAGCATTTTCTTCCATTTACTCTCAAATTCCTCCTCATCTTCATATTCGTACATGCACTTATTAAAATCTATCATAAATGGAGACTTATTCCTCATGTAACAACCAAGATGTTTCAATGCATTTTGTCTAATGTGCCAAGTACATAATCCATGAGATACTTTTGGCCATTCACTCTCTAAAGTACTTGCTATAACAGCGTCTTGATCTGTAAAAATTGAACGAGGCTCCTTACCACCATGTGCATTCATAAAAGTGTTAAAAAGCCACTTGAAAGATTCAATAGTCTCATCATACAAAAGTGCAGCCCCAAATATCACTATCTGTCTATAATGGTTATATCCAGTAAACACACCTAAGGGCCTCATTCCATCATTAGTACCAAAAGTGGTATCAAAAGTTAGCACGTCACCAAAAGCAACATAATCATCAACCATTTTTGCATCGGCCCAAAATATATTAGTGACTTGATCAACACTATCAAGTTGTAGAGCATAATAAAACTTAGGATCACTCATGTTTTGCTTCTCAAAATATGTGAAAATCCTGCCAAGCTCCCCGTGACCCATATCTTTTTTTCTCCTAGATCTTAAGTATGATTTTTGATCTTCAATAACAAACCCAAGCTTATCCCTACCACCAGCTTCCCTGCTCAATAATTCTTGTGTTACTTTAGGAGTAAGCCCTGAATCAGAAGCCAATTCAATTGCAAATGCATGCGCTGTAGTAAGCTCTCTATGTGATCTGAGCATGTGAGCAATAGACAGAGGTTGTAACTCATGATTATGTTCTTCTACAAACTCTTTCACTATATATTTCTTTCTCTCTTTATCTAAAAATACTTTTAACCTTGCTTTGCAATCGGTTCTCGAGGAAGAGCGGTGACGAATCATGTCATAATCATCATCTTTTTTTCCTCTCTTTTGACCCTCTTTACAACACACAAACAATTTACTAATCACAACTCCAGTTTTTTTATCCTTATTATCATACTCTTTTCTAACACCAAACCCCACCTTCTTTGAGTAGTCTTTCCAAAATTGAAATACACCATCTACTGTGTCAAACTCCATACCAATCTTAGGTATCCAATCTTGCTCCCCATCTATCATTGGAGGACTATCATCAAGTGTGCCAATAGAGGTATCCATGTTAAAAATAGTACTTGCAAAAGACAACCAAATAAAAAAGATTTGTTAAAATATTTTATGGATACGGACAAAAATAATATTAAACTATTCGACTAACAGAGTGACAATTATATTATGTTATCACAGACATTGCACCGAATAAATCTACCCCACCCCACCCCTCTTTCCCTTTCCCTTTCCCTTTCCCTTTCCTTTTCCCTGTTTCCTCAATAAAGCATCATGCAAATGAAAGACTCAATTGTATAATATAAAACTTCTTATTCTCCTAAACAATAATAAATGGATGATCATAGTTTGATTATCTTGTTTCCATTAGAAGAGAAACAATTTGACACTCAGGAAAAAAACACACAACTAAAGTTTTTATTATCAAAATAACAGTAAAAATAAGACCCAAGAGAGACTATATCAAACAAAGCATAAAGAAATTTTTTGACAAGCTGATTCAACCCAAAACGAGAAAACGAGATCACAGCCATGGTTGTAATTAAATACACTACTCAAAACCCAATTTGATCAACATTCAAATAATAATAATAATTTTTTAAAAAAAAGAAAGAAAAGAAAAAAGAGAGGAACAAATACCAATTCTGGATGTGGGTATGCAAGAAATCGGAATGCAAAGGCCAAATTTCTGAGGGAAATCGGAAAATCCCAAAGGCCTCGATTGAATTGAAACGGCAGGGAAGCAGGTTTTGTTGGCTGGTGATGATGGAGACACGCGAAGGAGAGTGAGTTGCTACCCATCATTCTGTACTACGCCGCAACTCTTACACTACTGTCTCGGTGCTAATCGGAAGAGCAACAGCCGTTTTTACAACCAAACCCCTTGTTCTTGAAGGTTTAATCTTAACCATCAGATCAATTTTAAAATATCCAATGGTCCACAATTAATACAGTACTAATGACCGGTATATAAAGTACCGGTCCTCCCCCCACTCCCATCCATCCATCACAACTAGCAGCACTAGATCATAGTCTTTATTGATTAAAAAAATGTGTGGGACAAATTAAAAAGCAAGTTTTCAATTTTCGTTAAGGCTATCTTTAAGAATTATACTTGAGGATTGGGATTTGACTATTAATCTCATATTATTAGTCTCGATATAATAAAATAAGTTGAGATGGAAGATTATTTAATACCATATTTAATTAGGTATTATATTCCCTTTGAGACTACAAATTTGTGAAAAAAATTAACCTTTAAACTTTATTTTAAAAAATCGATATATCTTATCCTATCTATCTATATTCCAACTAATAAGAATATGATATTTTTATTATTAATGGTAAAAATATAATAGTTCAAACGTTAAGTTTTTATTTAGTTTTTTTAAATAATTCTAGACAAAAAAAATATAACTTGAGATTATCTTAAGTTATTTCATATATAATTCTATAAAAAATATATATAATTAAAAATTTTAAAATTAATAATCTTAAAAATATAATCTCAAAATTATAATCTTTCTAAATAAATATGGCCTAAATGTGTTACTGCTCGTTATTAGAAATTTGGAAAAATGAACCGGCATATAAAAATTGGTCCACTAATTAACTAGCACGATGTGGATTACGAGGGGAATATAACGGAAACGAAAGGATTAAGACAGACAAGGGTGGAGATTGAAATGTTAGTAGACAAAAAAATAAAGACGGTAGTATATTCCTCTATACGATGCTTGTTTATAAAAATTATTTTCAGATTTAATTATTTATTTTAATTTAATACTACTACTATTTTAAATTATTTTATTTAATGATGGGAATTAATAATTCTTTAAATAGTCTTATTTTTGTAATTTCTAGATGGCCTATATAATCCTATAATGAATTAATATGAGATTAATAGTCTCTCCATTTTTAAGTTATCAAATGATTTTATATGGCTAATAGTCTCTCTTCAAATAATTAAATAGTTCAAAATAGAGTTAAATTAAGCCAAATAATCTAATCTTAAACATACTTTTTACAAACAAATTAATACGACCTTAGTGAATAACAATCCTCCTCTTTTGTTTTCTTCCCTTAATATATATATATATATATATATTACATATGTTTTAATATGTACTTTTTCCATTTTAAAATTAAAGATAAATTTTTATTTCAGTTATACATACATCTCTTTTTTTAAACTATAATTCATAAAAAAATTCTAGTATTCCATTACTTATATATTATAAATTGATTATTATCATGGCATTACTATTATCATAATAGCAAATATTAAGATTTTTTTAAAAAAATAATCTTAAAACGTATCTTTAATTTTGGATCGGAGAGACTACTAACACCCTCTCTCACGAACACAAACACAAACACAAACACAAACGAATGACTTGCTCCTAGTTTGAATCGCCTCGTAAGCAAACTACAATGAAACTAATGCTTGCCTGGAAATTAAGTACCTATAATACGTAAAACCCAAAGCACACGTCTGCCGACTCTAGGCATCCACTCAAGTTGTAATAAAATAAGTATTCATGCATGTCACAAATCAATATAAATAGACATTTACCACCCTAAACATGACTCAAACTGAAACCAACCAACCAACACACACAAGTCATCTTACACTAAAAAAAAAGATGGCTTCAACGGACCTCTTTGTCATCCTTGCCATCGCCGCCGTCGTCCTTCCCACCGCCACCATGGCCACCACGGAATATTGGGTCGGAGGCTCTAACGGCTGGACTGTGAACTTTGATTATCAAACCTGGGCTAGTGACAAAGTCTTTCATGTCGGTGACACACTTGGTAAAGTATATATATATAGTACACTACCTTAATTTCTTACTTAAGTTTGTAGTGTAATATGTTGATATAGATATAATTATCCTATAAGTTTTACTAATAGACACAACATTATTGTATTATGCAGTTTTCAACTATACTCAGGGACTCCATAATGTGTTCAAGGTGAATGGTACTGAATTTAAGGATTGCATTAAACCACCGGAAAAACTGGCACTTGCTTCCGGACACGACGTTGTAACCCTAGCCGGCCCGGGGAAAAAATGGTACATTTGTGGCAAGAAGAATCATTGCTCCGAGCTTAACCAGAAACTGGTCATCAACGTTGAGGAGCTAGAAGCTCCGGCACCAGCCCCTCCTGCGGCGACGGGCTCTGCTTATGGGATTGTTCCAACATCACCGTATAAAGTTATGGCAGCTGCGGTTGCAGTACTTGGGATAATGGCCTTTAAATGATTTGATTTTAGATGTCTTTGATCCATAATTGATTGCTTGAGAATATATATGGATGGCATAAAATTTGTAAGCTACTTCATATTTTTCTTCTCTATATATTATGTACTTTTAAAGTGAAATTTAATAATACAGTATGTTGTTATATTTTTTGTTAAGACTTCTGCACATGCGCATAAAGAAAATGATTTCATCAATTTATAGATATATTTAGATGATCCTTCCCACATTTTAATTATATGATCATTTTAATTTCACAAAACAAATACTGTATTTTTCAAACCGAGTATTTGAGTGAACTTTTAAGACTAAAATAGCCAAACACAAAATAACATGGTATATATAATCTGGACCATAAAATGAAAAATCTCCAATTTATTTAAAATGGAGAGTGTTGGGTCGTGATATTTCTCGTATTGGGCCTTGTGGATTGAGTTTAATTATCCAATTAGTCTATTGGGTCTCCCATATTGGGTCTTGAAGATTGGGCCTAATTTTCACATTACATCTCCTTAATATTGGGCCGGGTCAATGGATTGGTCCACTAAACCTTTTAATATCTAAGTCTTTGACTTGCAATGATGAAAGGAGGTGACTATTAACCAAAAGTTTGAAAATCATTAATGTGGATGAGATTTTATCCGGCCGGCGACATGCACAGTGGAAAAAAGGTGACAACCTGCATGAATCCGGCTGAGATCAGTGTGGGATAGGGAGCTGTGTCAGATAAGAGTTGGTGGCACGGTAAACCAGGCAAGAGAGTATAACCTAGTAAGGAAGCCTCTAAGAAAAGGTACGCATACACACAACCCACATTTTTTCTTATCTCTCTAGAGACGCTAGATAGTTTATCCTCCATTGTTAAACCTTGAACGGCCTGTACTGACTCTCACGCCGGAGCTATCCCTCGACGGTCCAGCCGTCAAGCTTTTGGTGTTGACTGTGTTTACTGTGCAGGATTAGGGCGTCTTACGTGATTGGGACGTCACCAAAGATCTTGGCGTTAACATTGGCGCTAGAAGGAGGGCTGAGTTCTAGTGTCCTTAATATTTTTTAATCACACACATTGTGGTCGTTCTACGTCAGTGTTCATGGGGAAGAGTAGAATGCCAACACCCGAAGGGCAGGCGATGGCTGTGAGCTCGTCGTTGCCCCGTATTTCGATAAAGGATCGTCTGGGTCCTTCTAAAAGTGCTCACGATAGTACGGCCTCCAAGTACGATTCGGGAGATCTTCGTCCGAAGATTTATGGTAAAGCCAGACGGAGGCTGGTCTTTGATACAGATAAAGAGAGAGATCATAGTCGAGGGCGAGCAGAAGGTTCACCGACCAAGACTCATCGCCGAAATGGTCAGGAGGACAGAGCTGTCAAGTTGGCGAGGATGGCAGACTAAGCGGATAGGGCCTTAGAAGTCCTTTTAAAACAGAGAGAAGATATAGCCGAACAAATGCTCTGAGTGGCCGAATTGAGAGACGAAACATCCAGGCATGTACAGTCCGAAAGACGGAGTAGGCATAAGGAAATGTAACGGTGAGAGGGGAAGGAGCCAGAGCATTCTGTACACGTATCTAGGGGTCGTTCTCGCGACAGAAAGAGGTCAAGGAGCAGAACTCCCTTGGCCTCGAAGAAGGCACTAATAGTCGTTGATTCTCAGCATCGAGACGACGACAGGCAAATGAGTTAGTCAAGGGAGATCGCGCCGGAAACCAGAAGGAGAGAGCACCAACGTGAGTATTCTTGGCATGAGAATAGAATTGTACGCCGGAGTAGATCCAGGAGTCCAACAAAGGCAGCAGGGTCAGGTAGAAGAGGTCAGTCTGTTCGGGATCAGAAGTTTGCCCAGGAGATAGAGGTCTCCTCGCAGCCAGAAGGTGTAGATTTTCTGGCAAAAGAATTGAAAGAGCTTAGAAAGCAGTTAGCAGAATTTCAGCAGGCGAAGGACACCCCGGGGAAGAAGGCATCTCCTTTCTCCTCGGACATTCTTAAGGAAAAGGCAGACGTCACTAAGAAGCTGTCACGGATGGAGAGTTACGATGGATCTGGAGATCCTTATGACCATAGCCAGGCGTTCGACCGGCTGATGGATTATTATGACTTTACCGATGCTGCCAAGTGTCACACGTTTGTCACAACACTAAGAAAAGATGCGAGGCAATGGATGGGAACTTTACCGTCAGATTCAATTTCCTCTTGGACCGAGCTCTGTGACAAGTTCCATGCCCGCTTTCGGAGCAACCGAAGAAGAGGAAAACCTACGGGTTCTTTAGCCTAGGTCAGAGAGTTCACCAACGAATCCTTAGGCCAATATGTAAAGAGATTCAAAGAAGCAGTTGGTCAGGTGTCCGACTTAAATGATCTCCAGGCGGTAGGGTTGTTTTAGAATGGGTTAGATCTGGTGAAGTCTGAAAAGCTAGTGAAGAAATTGATGTTCCATCATCCGAAGAGCCTGGAAGAAACTTTCGACAAGGCAGAGGGTTATATTGTTGTGGAAGAGGCCATGAATAGCCTAAAGCGCCCTTCTTCGGACCAAATGAAAGAGGCAGATATTCCTAAGACTGAAGGAGATCAGAGGAAGACGGGGGGATATAATGATCGGCCAGAGAGCAGTTCGAAGAAGTACAACAACTCATGGCGACAGGGGAATAGTCGTCCACCTGCGTCCGCCCCTAAGGTGAATAAGGTTTACACCAGACTGAATACGGATAGGTCAGTGATTTTGGACCAGATCAGGAACCAGCCATTCTTCGAGCCACCTCGCGATAATTACAGGACAGGGCAGGGCAACTCTCGGAAATATTGTGGCTATCATCAAGCCGCGGGCCATGATACTAATGAGTGTTGCAATCTGAAAGATTTTGTGGAGAAGAAAATTCAAAACGGTTTGCTGGTTCAGTATGTGGCCGGGAGGGACCAACAAGATCAGCAGAATGTGGATCGTACTGTTCAAACGGTTCAAATGGTTCCACCAGTCCAAAATGCTCCAATACCACCGCCAAGGCACGTCGTTGATGTGATAACCGGTGGGACAGCAGGGAAAGTAGTAGGGAAGAAGAGGAGAGGATATTTAGATTCAGTCATGTCCGTGGCGGGCACTCCCCCGAAGATCGACAGAGCATTTCTCGAAACTGTTATCTCTTTTACCGATGCAGATTATCCTTCGGAGCCCATCGAGCCACATGAAGGAGCGTTGGTGATCACTGCACAAGTGGGTTCGATGGATGTGAAGTGAATGATGATAGACAACGGGTCTTCTGTGGATATTCTGTATGCCCATGCTTATCATAGGATGCATCTCGATGGGCGAAAGATGGAGGTTGGGCAGGAGGCACCTTTGTATAGTTTTAGCAACAATCCAGACAGAGTTGCAGGCACTATTGAACTCTCAGTGGTCTTCGGCACACCTCCTCAGCAGGTAGAAATAACATGTAAATTTTATGATGTGCATATAGATTCGGCTTACAACGCCATACTGGGAAGACCTACCTTGATGGCTCTCCAAGCAGTGACTTCCATCCCTCATTTTAAAATCAAGTTCCCTACGGCACATGGAGTGGGAGAGGTAGCAGGGGATTTGGATATGGCCCGACGCTGTTATCGGAATGTTATCATTTCCTCAGGAGTAGGGGTCAGCAAGCAGAAACAAACCATGGCAATCGAGATCGACCCCTTTACTGAAAGCAGTTCGGAGCCGTTGGTTATTCCCATAGGAGAGACAGAAGAGATCGAGCTGGTCCTTGGAAAGAAGGACAAAACAGTGAAGATTGGTTCAGGTTTGCCGGAACCTCTTCGGACAAATCTTATGGAACTTCTTCGCTGTTATGAGGATATCTTTGCATGGGAGCCACAGGACATGCCCGGGATCTGTCGAAAGATTGCCGAGCATCGGCTGGATGTGGATCCATCAAAGAAGTCAGTTCGGCAGAAAAGACGGATATTTGCACCTGAACGACAAAGGATCATTGATGAAGAGATCGCGAAGCTGATAGCTGCTGACTTCATCTTCGAGATAGACTATCCGGAGTGGATGGCAAATGTAGTGTTGGTACAGAAGCAGAATGGGAAATGACGGGTTTGCATCGACTACACCGACCTGAACAAAGCTTGTCCGAAGGACTTCTATCCTTTATCCCATATTGACCAACTTATTGATGCGACTTCGGGATATGCACTACTAAGCTTTATGGATGCTTTTTCAGGTTATCACCAAATTTCCATGTGCGAGGAGGACATTCCAAAGACAGCATTCATCACACACCGTTCGGTGTACGCCTATAAGAAGATGACCTTCAGCCTAATTAATGCTGGAGCCACCTACCAGAGAATGATGAATTTTGTCTTCCAGAAGCAGCTGGGAAGGAACATGGAGGTGTATGTAGATGATATGATCGTGAAGAGCACGACGACTCAGAAGCATTTAGATGATCTGGAGGAATGCTTTCAGACAGTTCGCCATCGTAAGTTGAGGCTCAATCCTACAAAGTGTACCTTCGGACTCGGTGCAGGGAAATTCCTGGGTTATCTGGTCAGTCAGAGAGGCATTGAAGCAAATCCGGAGAAGATCCAGGCTATTCTAGACATGAAGACTCCTCATTCGTTCAAAGACGTTCAACGTCTGACCGGAAGGATTGTAGCTTTAAGGAGGTTCATGTCCAAATCTGTAGAGAGATGCTTACCATTCTTTAACACACTGAAGGGACCGAAAAACGCGAAGACATTCCAATGGACTTCGGAGTGTGAAGACGCCTTCCAAGGCATAAAGACATATCTGTCTTTGGCTCCTCTACTGGTGAAGCCTGCCCCAGCAGAGACTTTATATTTATATTTGGCGGCTAGTTCGTTGGCAGTTGGAGCAGTACTGGTTCGGGAGTTCAGTGGGAAGCAGCATCCGGTCTATTATGTCAGCCATGTCCTAAGAGATGCTGAAACCAGGTACCCCAATATAGAAAAATTTGCCTTTGCTTTAATAATTGCCAGTCGGAAGCTTCGGCAGTATTTTCAAGGTCGGCTCCTGGTCGTTTACACGGATCAACCATTAAAGAAGGTAATGGGTAAGCCGGAGGTTTCGGGGAGATTAGCAGCATGGACTATGGAATTATCCCAATTTTTTATTGAATATCATCCCCGAACTGCTATCAAGGGTCAAGCCTTGGCCGATTTTATGGTGGAATATTCATTCTCCGAAGCAGATGCTGAGATGCCAGAAGCAGAGACATCCGATCGAGCAGTTACAGTTCTTCAACACGGTCAGAGTGCATGGACGCTGTATGTAGATGGGTCTTCTACGGTGAATGTCAATGTACCAGCCTCAAGTGTTGCTCATGATCTTCACGGCTTTTGGAATAAATAAGGATGTCATCAATAAAGACGACCACAAAGTGATCCAAATATTCCTTGAATACCCGGTTCATCATATCCATGAAGGCAGCAGGAGCATTAGTCGATCCAAAGGACATGACTATGAATTCATAATGCCCGTACCGAGTTCTGAAAGCCATTTTTGGAATATCCTCAGTTCTAACCTTCAGCTGATGATATCCAGAACGAAGATCGATCTTTGAAAAGAATTGTGCTCCTTGCAACTGGTCAAACAGGTCATCAATACGTGGCAATGGGTACCTGTTTTTGATGGTGACATGATTCATCTCCCGATAATCAATACAAAGTCGCATACTTCTATCTTTCTTCTTCACGAATAGCACAGGAGCACCCCAAGGAGAAGTACTAGGACGAATAAAGCCAATGTCTAACAATTCCTGTAGTTGGATCTTTAACTCCTGAAGTTCAATAGGAACCATTCGATATGGGCCTTTGGAAATGGGTTTTGTACCGGGTTCAAGGTCGATACAAAATTCAATTTCACGCTCTGGGGGTAGGCCAGGAAGTTCTTCAGGGAATACGTCAGGGAATTTATTAACAATAGAAATATCATTCAAAACTGACGTATTTTTGTTTAGATCCGTGACATGAGCTAAGAAAGCTTGACATCCATTTTTCAATAAACGAATAGCTTTATGGCTTGAGATGACAGCGATTGATTTTAATAGTTTGGTTACTTGAATTCGCATAATAGGTCGATTAGGAATATGAAAGCTAACAACCTTACGAAAACAATCAATTTTTGCATGATGAGTAGTTAACCAATCAATCCCTAGAATCACGTCAAATGCAAGTATTTTTAATGAAATAAGATCGACAGGTAATGTGTGGGTACCAACTTGAACCAAACAAGACTTATAAACCGTTGATGCAATGAAGGTTTCTCCCAATAGAGTTTCAACAGATAAGTCAAAGTCTAATTTCTCCGGAATCAAATTTAATCGATGAGCGCAAGTAGGAGAAATAAAAGAATGGGTAGAACCGGTATCAAATAAAGTATAGACTTCGTTAGAGTTTATGATAAGCTTACCCGTGATGACCTCATTCGGGTTCCTTGCTTTCTGGGAGGTCACAACAAACGCTCTCCCTTGCACTACCGATTTTGACTTTTCTAAGACGGCCTTTGGTGTCTCCATCTTGGCTGAACTTATTTTTGGTAAACGACAAAATCAAGCTAAATGACCTTCTCTTCCATAATTATAACATGCTTTAGACGGCATCGCGCAGTTTGGACTAATGTGCCCCTCCCCTCCGCATTTAAAATCTATGATAGGTGGTCGTTCTCCTTCCTTAACAACGGGTGCTGGTGCTGACGTCTTTCCATCATTGTTGAATCTCCTCTTCTTGAAATGACCATTCTTATTGTTTTGGCCCTGATTACCACCGAAGTGGTTACCATTTCTGGCCTGTTGATTCCCTCCACGCTTGTTGTCACCGCTTCGATGACTGCTCTCATTGGTATTATCATTTTGCCGACTGCTCTCTTTTGGTTGCGTTGACTCGTTATCGCGCTCCACTAACTGAGCCCTATTCACAACATCTGAATACAAACAAAATTTATGAGAAATAAGATATTGACGTATCTCAGGTTTCAAACCTCGCAAAAATATTCGCGTCATTCGCTCTTCATTATCCACCAAGTGGGACGCAAACCGGGACAACTCAGCAAATTTAGCCTCATACTGCGACACGGTCATATTATTCTGCTCAAATTTGATGAACTCCACCTCCTTCATGTGACGAACACTTTCGGGAAAGTATTTGTCATTGAACAGCTCTTGGAACTTCTCCCAAGACATCTTCAGTGCAGCAGATTGAGTACGCTTAATCGATTCCCACCAGTAATCTGTCTCTCCTCGCAACATAAAGGCGGCAAAGGGAACCTTTTGCTCCTCGGAGCATCCCAAGACATCAAATATCTTGGTAATCTGCTTTATCCATGTTTCCGCTATAAGTGGTTTTGGCTCTCCCTTAAACTCTGGTGGTCCCAGCTCCTTGAACTGTTTAGCGGTGACCGTCCGAGAGTTTTCAGTGTTTCCACCTATATTTTGGACAGGAGCCGCTCTCGCCTGCTGTTGCATGAACTGCATAAAGTTTCTGAACATTCCATCATTCATCATCTGGTCAGTGTTGTTGTTTGCATGAGGATTGTCACCTTTCTGATACACATTATCCTGATTATTGATATGTGGTGAATCCACAGTCGCCTGTGCTCCATTGCTATTCTCAACATTCTCGAATGCCATTTTCAGATACTGCCACAAAATAAAAGTTAATTGATATGTCATATATTATCCTTATATTTTGACCGACCAATTAAATATCATGCAAATAAACTTAGGTAGGTCATACTAGCGAAGGAATTTCCCGTCTCTCCCCTCCTAGTTCTATTCTCACATCTTAGCCAGGGATCATATCCCTAAGCTCTGATACCAACTGTGACGCCCCCAAAATTAGGTATACATCACCCATCTTGGGTCGTCAGATACATTGTACAGAATACAAATACAACTTACTAATACAACTGTCGTGTACAATACGACAAAACATAAACTGTGAGTTTGAATACAAATATTATCTTCTAGAGAGTATTCATACTCAAAAGGAGTCCTCGTTACATTTATTAACACACTATTATATAGAATAGTGAGGAATACTAACTAATACTATCATTCGGACCATCACTCCGTTCCCCGATGTAAGACCCCGAATTTTATGAAATAAAAGTATTCAATTTTTCTTATAATTACTATTCAGTAAATGGTTAAATTGATAAAAGTTTAAAGTTATGGTGAAATATGAATTTTTTTCAAAATAAGCAAGTGGTTATAAAATATTCATTGTTGTCGGGGAATATTCGTTTGGTCGTGGAATATTCTTTCTGTCGGAGAATATTCGTACGACGGCGCAGCTATTTGTGGGCCCCATAACGAATAACTGTCGGGTGAAGAAAAACGACAAATTTGAGTTTTTACAAATAACGGCGTAGTTGTTATCGTTAACACTGTTGGAATACCCGGTGGTTAAAATACAGTAATACGCGTTATTGCACAGTAGCACATGGTATTGCATAGTATTTTTGAAATTATTGATTCTTACGTAAGAAGGCACTACTCAATAATTGTTACAGTAATTACTATTCAATATTTTATTTTATTGATTCAATAATTGTTGCATTGATATTTTATATTATTGTTGTTTCAATAATTGTTGCTGCACAGTATTTTCCATTATCAGATCAATAATTCATATTATTTGAATAGTATTATTAGATAGCATTATTGGCAATGTCTAGAAAGTTCTGTCTAAGGAGAGGTTTGGTCATCTAATTGCGCGCTAGTAAGGAGAAATCCTTATTGGAAAGCCCCCTCTTTCCTGGGAACGGCCTGATTGTCATAAATGTGATTCTGTAATATTATTTGTGAATAATTAATTATTGATTTATATGATAAGAAAATATTTATTTTATGTGGATATAAATGAGGGATATATTTTTGTGGTTAAAAATGAAGGAGTTAATGTTGAGGTTTTTATCAGTATTTTTGTCGGAATGGAGGTATTAAAAATCAGGATTTTTGAGATATTTTGCGGGGGTTATAATTTGTAATCCGACCGTTGGATCGTGGTAATTTTTGGATATGTTATACATATATAAGTTGAGTATATGTTCACAAATTTTGAACCGTTAAAATTGAACGTATGATTTATTATGAATTTTACAAGATGACTGGTTCAGAAATTGTTGAATTTTCGGAGTTTATCATTTTGGTGGAAAATTCTAGAATTGGTGGGCCCCACTTGTGGTTGGTGAAGAAATGTGCTGAATTATATTTCAAATGTGGTGGGTGGGAATAGTAGCAGGTAAAGCCATCAGGTTGCAGGTCAAACCTACCAAAATTTTCCTATAAATAGAGGGCTAACTTAGAATTGAAAATCACACCAAAAACATAAGCTTTCTCTCTTTCTCTCTCTATATTATGAAGCATATTTTGTGAGTATTTAGATACTTTGAGAGTTGCTATTCAGTGCAAGTTTCCTTCAGCTTTGCATACCGATCAGAAGTACTGCTCTTTTGAGGTAAGGGATTGTAAGGGATAGTAAGGGATTGTAAGGGATAGTAAGGGTTGTTATGATTTTCAGTTTCGTAATTTTTCTGATCTTCAAAAATTCTGGAAAAATTTGAAATGATATTTTGATGAATTTTCTTGATTGTGTCCAAAAATGGTAATTTTTGGATGTATAGATTGAGAGTTATGAATTTTATGAGAAAAGACTATTTTAAAAGTAACCGCTTATAATTCCTTGTGGTTAACTCCAAAATTGATGAAATTTTTATTGGGAGTACATGTATATGATAGAAGTATACTCTGTAAATTTCAGAATTTTTAGACAAAAGTATAATTTTTGATAAATGTCTAAATATTCGGCTATTTTGGCCATATGAAAAATAGTAAATGACTTTTAAAAATTCTAAGAAAAATATATGTTCACTATGGGACTATATTATGCTAAATCCCAGAAAAGAAATATTTTTGGAACTGATTTGGTATTTTTCATGAAAATGGTCTAGTTATGAGTAAATGAATTAAATATGTTTTGTGAAGAAAGAAAATTGGAAAATAGGATTTTATGGCTTGAGAATCCTATATGAGGTATATGCAGATTTTTGATGAGGGTTTTGATTATTGGTGATAAAATCTTATGAGTTTGGTATTTTAGAATGATTAAATGCATTATTTAGTAAAGTGTAAACAATTTAAAATAAATTGTTTATAAGCTTAAGAAATATTATTCTTTCAATATCATTATACCGAAATATTGGTATGAATTTTATTGTAGAATTTCTATCTTTTGTGTCGGGATTACTATTCATGAGTTACGAATATTACTCTTGAGATTAAAACTATATGTTGATCATATTATTTTTATCATCATATATAACATTTTTATAACCCTGATGTTGAAATTCTCTTTCACTGGAGTGTAAAGATGGATAGATTATTGGTATGATCATGACTAGGGTTCTCTTTGGCCTGTAGTGCAAAGTTGAATTGTGACTGGTATGATCATGACCATTGAATTTATAAGTGAATATCTTTAGCTTAAGTGCAAAGGTGAATTGATCAACATGGTTATAATTATTGTTTATATAAATTCTGAAATGATTATATATTTCTTTGAGATATGAATATATTTGGCCTGTAGTGCAAATATGAATTGTTGATGAATATCTTTGGCATGTAGTGCAAAGATGGCCTGTTGATGAATATCTTTGGCCTGTAGTGCAAAGATGAACTGTTGTTGAATATCTTTGGCCTGTAGTGCAAAGATGGTCTGTTGATGAATATCTTTGGCCGTAGTGCAAAGATGGTTTGTTGATGAATATCTTTGGCCCGTAGTGCAAAGATGAATTTGTTAGTATGATTATAAACAGGAATTGTGATTTGGTATAACCATGATCTTTGATGTTTCAGGTAAAGACAGGTGATGAAAATATTCTTCGTCCTGGGTGCGAAGAAAAATTTATAGTCACAATTATGATTATGAGTTATTCATATGATTGTGGAAAGGAACTGTTGAGTGATGTTACATGGATAAAATATTGTTGGTGGATTTTTAACATGGAGAAGATAATAGACTTTATAGTCTATTTGACTCTTCTAATGGATTGCTCGTTCCGCTGCAACTATGGTTAAAATTTTTATCATTTACCATATGTTCTAAATCTCTGATTTATTGTTGATGAAGGCTATTGATAATTGAATTATCTTTAGTCATGATATTCTTTACTGAGCTAGTTGTGCTCACCCTTTTGCTTCACAATTCCTTTCAGGTAATAAGAGTGTAGCTGGGTCGAGCGAGGGTAACGGGGAAATAGAACAGTGGTCTCTAGCTGTGGATGTTCTCCCGAAGCAGTATAGAAAAGTTCATTTAGTAGTTATATTTGGTGAATCCAATAGGGTAAGGTGTACCCAACGTTGGAAGGGTGGTTTGCCACTATCATACAAGATGTCTAACGACATACAACCTCGTGTCATCATAAGACATGGATGTGCTCATCCACTTGCTGAGTATATATACGAGCACTACCTATATAATCTTGGTGTTTGTTTAAAGTATAATTTTCAATTAGAGACAGTAGAGATAATGATATGTCAAGAGAAGACTCACCATTGGGAAGAATATGATAGTAATCTTCTCGTTTTTCTTTGGGGTCTATTGGGTCAACCAAGGATAATTCTGTGGCCATATGATATCTATCATAACCTAGACGCGTGGCCTCCCATGTACGAAGGTTTCCTTGAGCACTTCCCAAAGATTCTAGTTTCTAAAACAGTTTTTGACTATACCTTTATGTAAGGTGTCATTGTGAGGTGATGTCCACGGTTGGAACATGAGTCACATTTGGTATATATTTGTATCCAAACTCACATCATATGTGTTGTTGTATTTTGCACGACAATTGTTGTAATAAAGTTATAGTTGTTTTCTGTACCATGTATTTGGCGACTCAGAATAGGTTGGATGGAATGGATCTATTTTGGGGTCGTTACACCCGACTTGCCCCAGCTACGTTCTCATTTCCTAAAGAGAACAATGAAAGAAAGGGTGAGCTCAACTAGCCCAGTAAGAAATATTATGACTAAGATAATGCAGAATAAATTATCATTAGCCTTCAACAATGTTAAACTGATAAAATATAATAGACATCAAGTTTAACCGCAGCGGAACAAGCAATCCATTAAAAGAGTCAAGTAGAAAATAAACTCTACCATCTTTTATGATTTAAAAGGTTTTTCAACACTATGATCGCTGGGACTCAGCTTAATAAAATAATCCACATCATCGAATCACCCCTGCACTACGGCCAAGGATATTCGTGTATCCATTAATGGTCATGATCATGCCAACAACTGTCCATCAACACACTACGGGCCAATGAGGACTTTTACCACATCCTTTGTAACATTACGGTCATGATTATACCGAATAATCCCTGGTCATAATCATACCAAGTCCATCTATGCACTACAGGCCACAGATGACTTTTAACATTTTATAAACATGAGGATGATGACAATGATATAAGAATTCAATAAAACAAGTTCAAGAATTAATTTATCCAAGAATTAACAACATCCAAATTGTCAACATGATACTGCTTTGTGGAGTAAAATTCAAGAATACTTAGAAGAATATTTTCATGAAAAGATACTGGATGAACCGCAATTATCAAGGATATTTCACTAATTTCATGGAGTATAGAAGTTAAAACTTAACCAACTGAGTATAATAAAGAATGAAATAACAAAAGAAATCACCATGCATGCGATAGACTGCACAGATAGGTTATTCTAACAGAATAATAAATAATGGAACCAGGTCCGGCGTAAACGCACAGACAGGATATTCTGACAGAATAATAAACAATGGAACCAGGTCCGGCGTAAACGCACAGACAGGATATTCCGACAGAATAATAATAAATAATGGAACTAGGTCCGGTGTAAAACACACAGACAGGATGTTCCAACAGAATAATAACAAGACGGAACCAGGTCCGGTGTAAAACACACAGACAGGATGTTCCAACAAAATAATAACAAGACGGAACCAGGTCCGGTGTAAAACACACAGTCAGGATGTTCCAACAGAATAATAGAAGAATGTCACCAAGTATAGGGTAGACCGCGTATACAGGTTATTCCAACAGAATAATAAAAAATGGAATAACAACAGTTCTCTTCATGAATAAGAAAGAATAACACCCCTTACCATTTTAAAGAAGAGCTGAAATAAGGAAGTAGTTAAGTAGCAGAATACTTTTCTTCTCTCTCTCTATAATTTCTCTCTATAGTTTCTCTCTCTAGAGTTCAGTGAATTCGTAAGAAATAATGAAGGAATGAGCTGTTATTTATAGAAAAATAGAATGCATAGTAACTAATCCATGAACGGTCCAGATTGATTACTTTAATCTGACGGTCCATATTTAAAGAAAAATCTTTTAAATAAAATATAATATATTCTATTTATAGAATAACTTTAATAAAGTATTCTGTTTTATATAAAAAGATGTTTCTGTTTTATTACGTTAATAATACGAATAAAACAAAACGTCATTATCGCTAAATAATTCATATTATTAACTGACAATAATTGAATCAAACTGAGTGACTTCTCACATAAGCATTAATAATCAATATCGTGTGTTACTATGCAGCCACACGTATTACTGTACTTTTACTACCGAGTAGTTCAACAGTAACAATGGTAAAACTTCCGCCGTTATTTTTAATAAAATATTTTTGTCGTTTTCTCAATCCGACAATAATTCCGTTGTGGGGTCCACCAATGATTGTGCCGTTGTACGAATATTCCCTGTTAAAACGAATATTCCCCGACCAATCGAATATTATATAACAACTTGCGTACTTTGCAAAATTTATAAATATTACCCACAACTATAACATTATATCAAATTAACTCCATAATATTCAAAAATGATATTTATAGAAAATTCATCTTTATTTATAAAAGTTGGGGTCTTACATTCGGGTCGGTCAATTCAAAGAAATCTACAACGACGAAGGACTGAAGGCCAACCTGGACCTATTAGAAGAAGTCAGAGAAGTGGCTTTGGTCAAACTGGCAGCTTATCAAAGAAGAGTAGCTAAGCATTACAACAAGGGAGTCAGGCTTCGCAGATTTGAAGTAGGGGACTTCGTCCTCAGAGAAGCCGAAACATCCACACCTCAAAACACGGGAAAGCTGATGCCAAACTGGGAAGGACCGTATGAGGTAGTCGACGTACCAAAGCCAGGAACTTATCGATTAAAGGCATTAGATGGGTCTGAAATCAAGAATACTTGGCACGCTGGAAGGCTTCGAAAATATTTCCAGTAGAATTCGAGTCAATTTGCCAGAAGTCTGTATATGGTTGTTCAAAATCAATAAAATTCACTTTTTCACGATTGATGTTCTTCCTATTTGGCACTAAGTTCACAACGAAGTAAGGAGGTATGGTCGGACTCGCTGGTCATTCGATGGCAGCCTATTTATTCGTTATCCCGTGTGGTAGTCGAATCATGTGGTCCTTTTTAATATTATTTTTACCCCGAGTGGTAAATCAATGGGCACTAAGTTCACAATGAAGTAAGGAGGTATGGTCGGACTCGCTGGCCATTCGATGGCAGCCTATTTATTCGTTATCCCGTGTGGTAGTCGAATCCTGTGGTCCTTTTTAATATTGTTTTTACCCCGAGTGGTAAATCAATGGGCACTAAGTTCACAATGAAGTAAGGAGGTATAGTCGGACTCGCTGGCCATTCGATGGCAGCTTATTTATTTGTTACCCCGTGTGGTAGTCGAATCCTGTGGTCCTTTTTAATATTGTTTTTACCCCGAGTGGTAAATCAATGGGCACCGAAGTAAGAAGGTATGGTCGGACTCGCTGGCCATTTAATGGCAGCCTATTTATTCGTTACCCCGTGTGGTAATCGAATCTTATGGTCCTTTTATATTGTTCTACCCCGAGTGGTGAACAAATGTCCTTATATACTTGTTCTACCCCGAGCGGTAAGCAAGATCTTGATGGTGCAAAGAGGATCAGCCGAATTCACCTTACACATGACCGATCTCATACTTTGGTAATGACAAATATACATTACTTTGTTTTATGCAAGGGTTGGGTTCGGTTCAGTTCATTTAATTCGGTCCATTTCATTCTTTAACTTAACTGTTATATGCCTTATCTGATTCACTATCTAAGTTAAGTTCATACAAATTAATTAATACTAAATAACTGACAAGAAACGAATCAAAACAGAAGTCATAATCAAACATAAATGGTGGTTCATTGATAAATTCAAGCATTCATCCATCTATTCAGTCCTAACAATTAACTATTACAAAAAGTTTTCACAAGTCATTAAATATCAGAAGAAAGCAGAAAGGACGTTCAAGCACCGCCTTCACCTTCGGAGTCGATCAAAGCTGGATCTAGCTGAGCAGTAGCCAATTTTTCCTTACCACGCTCCCGGCAATCTTCGTATCCTTCGTAATATACCTTCAGAATCTCTGCGCCAAGCTTGTCAGATGCACGATAGTCCGCCTGTATCTGTTTACGCAATTCTTCGGTCAGAGGAGGATCTCGTTCTTCAAGTGCCTTTATTTTGCCACAAAGTTTGCGACGTTTGGCCCTATGAATTTTTCTATCGCCCCGAGCCTTCGTCTGGATTTCGCCGAGTTGTATTGATAGATTTTGATTTGTTGCAGCAAGACCCTCATTGGTAGTCTTCAAAGCTTCGGTTTCTGCAACAAATCTAATATTCATATTGGCCAATTTCTGTTCACTGGCTTTTGTCGTCTTCAGCTCTTCTCTGACCGAGCTCAGCACCTCGTAGGTTTCCCTCAGATCCCCCTTGGTTTGGGCCAACTCCCTCTGAAGGCTTTCATTGACATGAAGATTGGCTTCATGTTCATTTCTCTCCCGAACCAATGTAGCTTTCAACAGGTTGTTCTCCCTTCGCAGAGTCTCCTCATCGGATTCAGCATTTATATGTCTGGGACGTAAATGCCCGAAGACTGCATTTGCCTGCACATATGTGATGATATCCAGTTAATCTCATATATTTAAATGAGAAAAGAAATATTTAACCAAGAAAATTGGCGTTTACCTTTGCCAGATAACTCATGCACGTCAAGAAAATTCCCGTTCTTATGGTTATTGAATCGGCAATCGTCAGTTTCTTGAACGAAGGCGTCGAAGAGCCGGAAAGGAAAATTCACGTTGTAGCGGGGCCATAAGGTCGGCATTCCCGTAGCCTCTTCATGGAATTTTTGTTATGAAGGCCTTGGAGGGGAGGGCATAGGTTGATCACGAGGAGGAGAAGGATTCGTATATATATTTTCTGGGGAGGGAGATCGAGCCGGAGGCGGGACGTTGTCAGAAGGTTGCTTTCTCTTTCGAGATGGTGTTACAGTGGGTTCAGTTCACTCTTCCTCAGTAGTGGTTCGAGTCTCCATTTAGGTTATTGGGGGGAGAACACCAGAAGAAGGTACCCTAAGCTCGTCAGAGGTTAAGGGGGTAACTTGGGTTCTCAACTTCTTGATCCGAATAAGCTGCCTTCGATCGCCTGCAGGTAGATCTAACAGACTTTTTCGGGCTGGCAGAGTCGGGTTGATAGTCGGTGGTGTTGAGTTGATAATTGGCGGAGTTGGGCCGACGACTGATGGCGTTGGATCGACAGTTGGTGATATCGGATCAATAGCTGAGGGTGTTGGATTGACAGTTGGTTCAGTTTCGGAAAGGGCTTCGGAGTAAGATGGGATAAAAATTGGGCAAGGTCCTCGAGTGGCTCTTTTCTTTCGATGAGGTCGAAGGACTTCTTCTGGGATGATAGGTTCATCATCCGCGGGTGCTTGAATTGGGGGCTCAGTGATGTGAGTTTCGACAGTTGGTATCTCAGTGGGGGGCTTGAACTTGGAAGAAGCTTCCGGATGTGGAGGGTCGGCATCGACCTCTGCAGTTTTACCGGCTATGTTAACTTCGGAAGGGACTTCCTGTTGGGAGGATTCGGCAGTAACTTCAACGAACTTCCCAGCTAGAAAATCCTCCAACTCCTTCACCTCCGAAGACGATGGTTTGATCAAAGTTACTGCAGAAGATTAACAGTTTTACATCAAAATCAATACCACAATAATTTTCAAAATATTGATAAAGTAAATCCATACTTACATTTGTGGTCGTATAACCACGCTTGCTTGGAAAGAAGTCCGTATTTCCGTTCTTCCTTCGGGAAGTTGTCAAACAGCTCTATCATTTCAACCTCGCGTTCTTCGGAAATGTCTACGAAATCGGCAGAGATCTTCTCATCAGTGGCCCAGTTCGGTAAGGAGGAAATTTCAGGTCCCTTGACATAAAACCATTTTTCATGCCACCCCCTATTACTAGAAGGGGTGTTGACCAACGAACGTCTCTCGAATTTCTCCCCTGTCTTCGAGGAATGTTTACTTATGGCCTTGAATCCTTTCTCTCTGGATTGACCAATCTTGTATACTGTGAAGAAGAAGTCGAGTGTAGGCTCTATACCTGACTTATGGCAGAAAGCGATGAATGCTAGGATATGAATATAATAATTCGGCACCAGCTGGGCGAACCCAACACCCAGAAACCCTAAGAGGGTCACTATGAAAGCATGGAGAGGAAACCGAATTCCCTTCTCCAAGATAGTCACCGGAACAGCCGTCCATCCTTCAGGGCGTTGGTACATTCGCTCTTCAGATCGGGGAGCTCTCACCAGATGAGTATCCGAAATATAGCAGCGAGTTCGAATCCTCTTCAGGTCAACCTCTGTGATTGTCGACGGAATATTGGCATGTGCATACCGTTCCTTACTCCTATAGAATGCGGAAGGGTTGGAAAGGGGCTTCATTACCGGATCCTTACTAGAAATTACAGCTGTCGGATGGGAGGATGAGACTTCTTTGCCGGAGTTTGGGTTTGGTAGAATGACCGTAATAAGAGTCGACCGAATTGGAGAATTTTGACTAGTGCTAGGGGTTGCTATTGATCTTATTTTGCAGAGAAGGTGAAGAAAAGTCGTGGAAGGAAGAAAAGGGCTCAAAGGTCTGAATTTCAAATTGGCAGGTAAAACTGTCAAATTTGGTAAAGTTTACCTTTTATACTGACGGTTACACGAATTACGAAGGCGACACATTTAATTTCTGGCAATGATAAGAATTCAAATGGGGAGCGTCCGGGTCAATCCTTAGATATTTTATCAAATTGGGCCTCCCGTTTAGACTTCCGGTTTTCAACCCATCTTTTTCAAATTTAATCCTTAACTGTTTGGGCCTTTTATGTAAGACCCCGAATTTTATGAAATAAAAGTATTCAATTTTTCTTATAATTACAATTCGGTAAATGGTTAAATTGATAAAAAGTTAAAGTTATGGGTGAAATGTGAAAATTTTTCAAAATACACAAGTGGTTATAAAATAATCATTGTTGTCGGGGAATATTCGTTTGGTCGTGGAATGTTCTTTCTGTCGGGGAATATTCGTAAGACGGCGCAGCCATTTGTGGGCCCCATAACAGAATAACTGTCGGGTGAAGAAAATGACAAATTTGAGTTTTTACAAATAACGGCGTAGTTGTTACCGTTAACACTGCTGGAATACCCGGTGGTTAAAATACAGTAGTACGCGTTATTGCACAGTAGCACACGGTATTGCATAGTATTTTTGAAATTATTGATTCTTACGTAAGAAGGCACTACTCAATAATTGTTACAGTAATTACTGTTCAATATTTTAATTTATTGATTCAATAATTGCTACGTTGAAATTTTATATTATTGTTGTTCAATAATTGTTGCTGCACAGTATTTTCCATTATCAGATCAATAATTCATATTATTTGAATAGTATTATTAGATAGCATTATTGGCAATGTCTAGAAAGTTCTGTCTAAGGAGAGGTTTGGTCATCTAATTGCGCGCTAGTAAGGAGAAATCCTTATTGGAAAGCCCCCTCTTTCCTGGGAACGGCCTGGTTGTCATAAATGTGATTCTGTAATATTATTTGTGAATAATTAATTATTGATTTATATGATAAGAAAATATTTATTTTATGTGGATATAAATGAGGGATATATTTTTGTGGTTAAAATGAAGGAGTTAATGTTGAGGTTTTTATCAGTATTTTTGTCGGAATGGAGGTATTAAAAATCAGGGTTTTTGAGATATTTTGCGGGGGTTATAATTTTTAATCCGACCGTTGGATCGTAGTAATATTTTGATATGTTATACATATATAAGTTGAGTATATGTCCACAAATTTTGAACCGTTAAAAATGAATGTATGATTTGTTATGAATTTTACGAGATGACTGGTTCAGAAATTGTTGAATTTTCGGAGTTTATCATTTTGGTGGAAAATTCTAGAATTGGTGGGCCCCACTTGTGGTTGGTGAAGAAATGTGCTGAATTATATTTCAAATGTGGTGGGTGAGAATAGTAGCAGGTAAAGCCATCAGGTTGCAGGTCAAACCTACCAAAATTTTCCTATAAATAGAGGGCTAAGTTAGAATTGAAAATCACACCAGAAACATAAGTTTTCTCTCTTTCTCTCTCTAGATTATTGAGTGTATTTTGTGAGTATTTAGATACTTGGTGAGTTGCTATTCATCAGTGCAAGTTTCCTTCAGCATCATATCCGATATCCAGCCAGAAGTACTGCTCTTTTGAGGTAAGGGATAGTAAGGGATAGTAAGGGATTTTAAGGGTTGTTATGTTTTTCAGTTTAGTAATTTTTCTGAACTTCAAAAATTCTGGAAAAATTTGAAATGATATTTTGATGAGTTTTATTGATTGTGTCCAAAAATGGTGATTTTTGGATGTATAGATTAAGAGTTATGAATTTTACGGGAAAAGACTATTTTAAAAGTAACCGCTTATAATTCCTTGTGGTTAACTCCAAAATTGATGAAATTTTTATTGGGAGTACATGTGTATGATAGAAGTATACTCTGTAAATTTTAGAATTTTTGGACAAAAGTACAATTTTTGATAAATGTTTAAATATTCAGCTATTTTGGCCATATGAAAAATAGTAAATGACTTTTAAAAATTCTGAGAAAAATATATGTTCACTATGGGACTATATTATGCTAAATCCCAGAAAAGAAATATTTTTGGAACTGATTTGGTATTTTTTATGAAAATGGTCTAGTTATGAGTAAATGAATTAAATATGTTTTGTGAGGAAAGAAAATTGGAAAATAGGATTTTATGGCTTGAGAATCCTATATGAGGTATATGCAGATTTTTGATGAGGGTTTTGGCTATTGATGATGAAATCTTAAGAGTTGACATTTTATGATGATTAAATGCATTAATTAGTAAAGTGTAAACAATTTAAATAAATTGTTTATAAGCTTAAGAAATGTTATTCTTTCAATATCATTATACCGAAATATTGGTATAGATTTTATTGTGAAATTTCTACCTTTTTGAGTCGAGGTTACTATTCATGAGTTACTATTCACGACAAAATTGGTTTCTTTTTCTAACCAAATTATAGTTGATTTATGAATATTGCTCTTGAAATTAAATCCATGTTTTGACCATATTATTTTTATAATCATATATAACATTTTTATAACCTTGATGTTGAAATTCTCTTTCGCTTGAGTGTAAAGATGGGTAAATTATTGGTATGATCATGACTATGGGTTCTCTTTGGCCAGTAGTGCAAAGTTGAATTGTTGACTGGTATGATCATGACCATTGAATTTATAATTGAATATCTTTAGCTTAAGTGCAAAGGTGAAATGATCAACATGGTTATAATTATTGTTTATATAAATTCTTAAATGATTATATATTCTTTGAGGTATTAATATATTTGGCATGTAGTGCAAATATGAATTGTTGAGGAATATCTTTGGCCTGTAGTGCAAAGATGAATTGTAGATGAATATCTTTGGCCCGTAGTGCAAAGATGACCTGTTGTTGAATATCTTTGGCCAGTAATGCAAAGATGAACGGTTGAGGAATATCTTTGGCCTGTAGTGCAAAGATGAATTGTAGATGAATATCTTTGGCCTGTAGTGCAAAGATGGTCTGTTGATGAATATCTTTGGCCCGTAGTGCAAAGATAAACTGTTGTTGAATATCTTTGGTCGTAGTGCAAAGATAGATTTATTAGTATGATTATAAACAGGAACTGTGATTTGGTATAACCATGATCTTTGATGTTTCAGGTAAAGACAGGTGATGAAAATATTCTTCGTCCTGGGTGCGAAGAAAAATTTATAGTCACAATTATGATTATGAGTTATTCATATGATTGTGAAAAGGAACTGTTGAGTGATGTTACATGGATAAAATATTGTTGGTGGATTTTTAACATGGAGAAGATAATAGACTTTATAGTCTATTTGACTCTTCTAATGGATTGCTCGTTCCGCTGCAACTATGGTTGAAATTTTTATCATTTACCATATGTTCTAAATCTCTGATTTATTGTTGATGAAGGCTATTGATAATTGAATTATCTTTAGTCATGATATTCTTTACTGAGCTAGTTGTGCTCACCCTTTTGCTTCACAATTCCTTTCAGGTAATAAGAGTGTAGCTGGGTCGAGCGAGGGTAACGGGAAAATAGAACAGTGGTCTCTAGCTGTGGATGTTCTCCCGAAGCAGTATAGAAAAGTTCATTTAGTAGTTATATTTGGTGAATCCAATAGGGTAAGGTGTACCCAACGTTGGAAGGGTGGTTTGCCACTATCATACAAGATGTCTAACGACATACAACCTCGTGTCATCATAAGACAGGGATGTGCTCATCCACTTGCTGAGTATATATACGAGCACTACCTATATAATCGTTTAAAGTATAATTCTCAATTAGAGACAGTAGAGATAATGATATGTCAAGAGAAGACTCACAATTGGGAAGAATATGATAGTAATCTTCTCATTTTTCTTTGGGGTCTATTGGGTCAACCAAGGATAATTCTGTGGCCATATGATATCTATCATAACCTAGACGCGTGGCCTCCCATGTACGAAGGTTTCCTTGAGCACTTCCCAAAGATTCTAATTTCTAAAACAGTTTTTGACTATACCTTTATGTAAGGTGTTATTGTGAGGTGATGTCCACGGTTGGAACATGAGTCACATTTGGTATATATTTGTATCCAAACTCACAGTATATGTGTTGTTGTATTTTGCACGATAATTGTTGTAATAAAGTTGTAGTTGTTTTCTGTACCATGTATTTGGCGACTCAGAATAGGTTGGATGGAATGAACCTATTTTGGGGTCGTTACATTTTACGTTGGACATCCGGACATCCTCTGCTTTAACTTATGGATCAAATCGGGTATGTCTTAGTCACCCTTATCATGGACCATTCATAGTTTTCTATTAAAAAATTATGTTTAATAAAAAAACTAGGGGGCAATGTTGGGTCGTGATATTTCTCGTATTGGGCCTTGTGGATTGGGTTTAATTATCCAATTAGTCTATTGGGTCTCCCATATTGGGTCTTGAAGATTAAGCCTAATTTTCACATTATATCTCCTTAATATTGGGCCGGGTCAATGGATTGGTCCACTAGACCTTTTAATATCTAAGTCTTTGACTTGCAATGATGAAAGGAGGTGACTATTGACCAAAAGTCTGAAAATCATTAATGTGGATGGGATTTTATCCGGCCGGCGGCATGCACAGTGGAAAAAAGGTGACAACTTGCATGAATCCGGCTGGGATCAGTGAGGGATAGGGAGTTGTGTCAGATAAGAGTTGATGACACGGTAAACCAGGCAAGAGAGTATAATCTAGCAAGGAAGCCTCTAAGAAAAGGTACGTATACACACAACCCACATTTTTTCTTATCTCTCTAGAGACGCTAGATATTTTATCCTCCATTGTTAAACCTTGAACGGCCTGTACTGACTCTCACGCCGGAGCTATCCCTCGACGGTCCAGCCGTCAAGCTTTTGGTGTTGACTGTGTTTACTGTGCAGGATTAGGGCGTCTTACATGATTGGGACGTCACCAAAGATCTTGGCGTTAACAGAGAGTATTCTAATTCCAAATTACATATTCAGCACATGAACTTGACAAGCAATAATGTTGTTAGCTTTACACGACAACAATAACCATGCATGTAACGCGCGCGCGTCAAGTCGCAGCATCAAGACTAAACAACTTCCAAAAGCTAATGAATTTTATTTAGGGACGAAGTAGGGCAAGATTTTGTTCGTGGTAGATACAATAAATGAACATTCAAATATAAAACAAGTGATCACAAACCTTTGTCAATAATAAGTAATACTCCTACACAATATGACAATGTGTAATGGAGACGGACACAGAAATTGCAAAGAATTAAACCCAAAACAAGAAACGGCTGATCCTAGTAAGAAGCGGTGAACGCCTACACAATATGGAAAGTAAGTGTGACCTGATAGATAGATGTCACAGATCAGATCAGGAGCATATATAAGAGTTAATTCCCATCATGATTACTTACTTGGAATATACATTATTATGTTATACTGTTTAAGCAAATAGAATGCATCAAACTATCAATGTCTCTGTTTTCCACCTTTTCATTCACTTCCTCCACCCACACTCTTAAGTGCATGTTTGGTTATTGGTGGTGACGGGTGTTGTTATATAATGACAAAATTATCACATATATTCATTTTATCAAAATAAATTTTATTCCACATTCTCTGCAAAGAAAAAAAAAATTAAACAAAATGATAAAATGAATTTTCATTCCATTGAAATAGTTTATCCTCCAAAATGATGATCAAATTACACTACGATCCAAATACACTACTTATTAGTATTGTTAGAATATTTTATTCCTTATGTGGCCTTTACTATTTATGTAATTATTGGGCTTACATATTGTATTAATTTAATAACTTTATTTATGGGTTTGGTAATTAATTAATATGTGGCCTATAAATAATATTCCTAATAGTTTTTGGCATAATGGGCCCTAGGGTTTCATAATCTTGATGGACGATTTTGACCCTTAGTTATTATATAAATAAAACAGTTAGGGTTTGGTCCCAGTTGTCGTCTCAAGAATTTTATACACACCCATACATCCATCCTAAGATTTAGAGAGGCAATTGAAGACCTTCACCCTTAAGCGCAGCGGAAACGTGTTACATACGAGATGACTTCTCTCAATTCATGTTAATAATTGTATATCTTAATTTAAAATTTTAGAACATAATATAATATATTATTAGGGCTTTTAAGTTGGTACATGTAAATTTTAAATAATGTTAATTTTCAAACTTGATTAATATGTTTAAAGAAAATTGAGTTTGATCATAATAATTTACATGTATGTGTGACTCTTTTATTGTTAAAATTAATAATCAACCCAACGGAGGGTTATTAATTGAAACAATTAAATATTAAGAAAAGTCACATAATGTTACATTTAATAAATGAATATTTTAATTTTACCTAACGGAAAATTAGAATTAGAATTTTTTAAATAGAATTTTATTGCATAAGTAACATGTTTATTTCGTTTTCTGCCCAACGGTGATGCGTGGATAAAATGTGTTGTGTATTATTTTATGGGGATGTTATTAGTATATTATTAATTGGACCAACGAAAAATTAATAATTATGCACCAACATCTCATTAAAATCTATTTTTAGGTGTTGTAAATAGATTTTATATAACTAACTGCTTGCCCTACAGTTGGTTTTTATTATGATTAATTATTGTTGTACATTGTGGATTTCTTTTAGTTTTTTGTAAGCATGCTTATGAGCTTGATTGTATTTCAGCATTGACTCCAACTAGTATTTCTGGGTATCTCTCTGGAATTGAAGCCTTGAATGGAACTAATTTTACTGTTTGGAAAGAGCAAGTGAAAATTGTTCTCGGCGTTATGGATTTGGACTATGCATTACGAGTTGATCATCCTGCTCCACTTATAGATACAAGCTCAATTGAGCAAAAATCTATTTATAAAAAATGGGAGCAATCCAACCGCATGTCCCTTATGATTATGAAAAACTCTATCACGACAGCTATTCGAGGAGCCATTCCTGACTCTGAGAATGCTAAAGAGTACTTAACTTCAGTCGGGGAACAATTTAAGGGTTCTTCTAAAACTCATGCAAGTACCCTTATTTTGAAAATGCTCACTAGCAGGTATGATGGGTTTAGTGGAGTGCGCGAGCACATTATGATGATGAACGACATGGCCTTTAAATTAAAGGGTATGGACATGGCGATTTCTGAGGGTTTTCTTGTTCACTTCATTATGACTTCTCTTCCTGCACAGTTTGATCCATTTAAGATCAATTATAACACGCAGAAAGAAAAGTGGAAGATGAGTGAGTTAATTGCCATGTGCGTCCAAGAAGAAGAAAGGCTTAAGATTGAAAAACCTAATGTTGCTCATCTAACTACCACTAGATCTCATAAGAAGAAGGCTCATAAAAATGGCAAAGATTTTAACAATAAGGATAAGCAAATTTCTACCAAAATAAATAAGGCAAATCATTCAGGTAACAACTCTGAGGCAGGTCCTAAATGTCACTTCTGTAAGAAGCAAGGACATATTCAGAAAGAATGTCCTAAATTCAGAGAATGGCTTGAAAAGAAAGGTATATCGTCCTTCAATTATGTAACTTATGAATCCTTTCTAATTGATGTTCCTTCTAATACATGGTGGCTTGACACTGGTGATATGGTTCACATTACTAATTCATTGCAGGGATTCCTTTCAAAGAAGACACTCCAAAAGGGGGAAAGAACCATTAAAGTTGGCAATGGAGAGTCTATACAAGTTGAAGCTGTAGGAACTCTTCCTTTAGTTTTGGAGAGTGGTTTCACCTTGTATTTATATGATACTCTTTATGCTCCCAGTATGACACGAAATTTAATTTATGTATCTAAACTTAACGTTGATGGATTTTCGTTTAAGTTTGGGAATAATAAAATAATTATTTATCATTACTCTCATGTTATTGGTTCTGGCTCTTTAGAGGGAAACCTCTATAAGATAAATTTGGATAATGTCTTTGCTGAATCCTTATTAACGATGAATGTGACAGAAAATACCTCTAAAAGTGGAATTAAGAGAAAACTAGATAATGAGAATTCTTCAAAATTATGGCATAAACGCTTAGGCCATATTTCAAAAGACAGAATACAACGTCTTGTAAAGGATGAAATTCTTCATTCACTAGATTTTTCTGATCTTGACCATTGTATTGAATGTATAAAAGGAAAATTTGTGAAAGGTAATAAGAAAGGAGCAACTAGAAGTAGTGCACTTCTTGAGGTGATTCACACTGATATATGTGGACCATTTTCTCCAGGAATTGGTGGACACAAATCTTTCATTACGTTCATTGATGACTATTCTCGTTATACTTATGTGTACCTGATTAATGAAAAATCTGAATCACTAAATATGTTTAAAGTTTTCAAGGCTGAAGTTGAAAATCAACTTGAGCGGAAAATTAAAGTAGTGAGATCAGATAGAGGCGGGGAGTATTATGGTAAACACTCCGATACAGGTCATAGTCTTGGCCCATTTGCCTTATTTTGTCAAGAAAATAGAATCGTCACTCAGTATACAATGTCTGGTACACCGCAGCAGAATGGTGTAACTGAGAGGCGAAATCGTACCCTTATGGATATGGTACGTAGTATGTTATGCAATTCTAGCTTACTTGTATTTTTGTGGAGTGAGGCATTAAAGACAGCTGTTCATATTTTAAACCGGGTTCCTAGCAAATCTGTCCCTAACACTCCTTATGAAATTTGGACAGGTAGGAAACCTAGTTTAAAATACTTACGGGTGTGGGGTTGTCCAGCCGAGGCTAAGATTTTTAATCCACAAATAAAGAAACTTGACTCTAAAACCATTAATTGTCATTTCATTGGATATCCTGAGAGACCTAAGGGTTTTCGATTTTACTGTCCCTCTCATACCACTAGAATTGTTGAGACTAGGCATGCAGAGTTTTTAGAGAATGGTGATTTAAGTGGGAGTGGTGAGCCTAGAAAAATTGATCTTGAAGAAAACAGGTTTTATGTTTCTAATCCTGTAATTCAAGAAGGTGAGGCACAACCTCCCATTGAGGCGAATGATACCCCTGAGATAGCTGAGCCACCACCTAATGTTCAACCTCACATTATTGAAAATCATATTCCTGAAATTGTGCAGCCTTTACGAAGGTCCGAAAGACCTAGAAAGCCTATTAATTTTGATGATTTTATAACCTATCTTAATGAGATTGACTATGATTCAAGTAAGATTAATGATCCTATCTCCTATAAAGAAGCCATTATGAGTGCTCAATCAACTCAATGGCTTGAAGCCATGAATGATGAGTTGAAATCAATGGAGCTTAATAACGTTTGGGATCTTGAGGAATTACCAAAAGGTTTTAAACTTGTTGGTTGTAAGTGGGTCTATAAGACCAAATTAGATCCTAAAGGGAACGTTGAAAGGTATAAAGCTCGATTGGTTGCTAAAGGTTTCACTCAAAAGGAAGGTGTGGATTATAATGAAACTTTCTCTCCAGTATCCAGGAAAGATTCATTTAGAATAGTCATGGTTTTAGTAGCTCATTATGATTTAGAATTACATCAGATGGATGTTAAAACTGCATTCCTTAATGGTAACTTGCATGAGAATGTCTATATGGCACAACCAGAAGGTTTTTTGTTAAAGGCAAGGAACATATGGTATGTAGACTTAAGAAGTCTATATATGGGTTAAAACAAGCTTCTCGACAATGGTATCTTAAGTTTCATGAGGTGATGAGTAATTTTGATTTTAAGAAAAATATTGTGGATCAATGCATATACTTGAAGGTCAGTGGAAGTAAATTTGTTATTCTTGTTTTGTATGTTGATGATATACTACTTGCAAGTAATAACTTAGACATGTTGCATGAGACCAAACGTTTTCTTTCTGGAAATTTTGATATGAAGGATCTCGGTGAAGCCGCTTATGTTATAGGTATTGAAATTCATCGAGATAGGTCTCGTGGGATATTAGGATTGTCCCAAAGAGCTTATATTGACAAAGTTCTTAACAAATACAACATGCAAAATTGCTCCCCTACTATCGCACCTATTGTTAAGGATGACAAATTTGGCTTATATCAATGCCCTAAGAATCAACTTGAGCGTGATTAAATGAATCTTATTCCCTATGCTTCTGTGGTTGGGAGTCTTATGTACGCTCAAGTTTGTACACGTCCAGATATAGCGTATGTAACTGGCATGCTTGGACGTTATCAGTCCAATCCAGGTTTGGATCACTGGAAAGCAGCCAAAAAGGTTTTACGCTACTTACAGGGTACTAAGGATTTTATGCTTACATTTAGAAAAACAGATAACCTTGAAGTTGTTGGTTATTCTGATTCTGATTTTGCTAAGTGTAAAGACGAAAAGAAATCTACATCAGGGTACATTTTTATGCTTTCAGGAGGCCCTATTTCGTGGAGAAGTCATAAGCAGGAGTTAACTACCACTTCCACGATGATGGCAGAATATGTGACTTGTTATCATGCTACTTGTCACGCCGTATTGCTGAGGAATCTTATTTCAAGACTTAAGGTTGTAGATTCCATTTCAAGGCCATTGAAAGTATTTTGTGATAATGATTCTGCTATTAGTTTTTCCAATAGCACTAGTTCGAGTGGTGCTGGACTATACCTCGACACTAAGTACTTATTTGTCAGGGAAAGAGTTGAAGATCAAAGCGTTGTCATTAAGTATATTAGTACGCATGATATGTTAGCGGATCCACTTACGAAAGGCTTACCACCCAAGCTCTTTTTAGAGCATGTTGCCGGCATGGGTTTAACTGGTAGTCTTAATTAGTGAGTTATTTTATGTAAGACAACAATTTTGAGCTCGTTGTTTTGAACTTCACTTTATGTTTATGGTTTGCTATTCTCTTTATTGTGCACACTTGAGATCTTGTGAGCAAACGGTACGGTTATGTTTTGGACCATATGAATGAGTTTAATCTATTACCACTTATGTAAACTTTATTCATACTTGTTATGCTTAATGTTAATCTTTGTTGTAATAAAAGTACTAATTGTGTAACTAATGAGGATCTTGTGTTAATAGTGACACAAAGATTGTATTAATTCGCATTGGTAAATTTTATTTGAACAGGATGTAGACATTAAATTAATATTTGGCCAAATTAATGATTGTAAGCGTTATGTTTTGTATATAAATAGTATTTCGGCCAAGTGGAAGAATGTTAGAATATTTTATTCCTTATGTGGCCTTTACTATTTATGTAATTATTGGGCTTACATATTGTATTAATTTAATAACTTTATTTATGGGTTTGGTAATTAATTAATATGTGGCCTATAAATAATATTCCTAATAGTTTTTGGCATAATGGGCCCTAGGGTTTCATAATCTTGATGGACGATTTTGACCCTTAGTTATTATATAAACAAAACAGTTAGGGTTTGGTCCCAGTTATCGTCTCAAGAATTTTATACACACTCATACATCCATCCTAAGATTGAGAGAGGCAATTGAAGACCTTCACCCTTAAGCGCAGCGGAAACGTGTTACATACGAGATGACTTCTCTCAATTCATGTAAGTACTTATTATTATGATTATTGATTTTATTTTATTCTATGCAATAACACGTTCCTGTATAATTTTTCAACAAGTATATCCAAACTGTTCTCAATCTTATATTCATTATATATTTCCACTTCGTAAGATCTGATCACGCACCTGAGTTGCAGTACTTGCAGAAACATTCTTTTATCCAAACCTGAAACTTCAGATGTTCAGATAAATTGTGAGTTAGAAAGAAATATGCATAAATAATAGATGAGTTCCACACAAAAAGTAATAAAAGAACCTTATTCAGATTTCAGCTCTATGCAATTGGCTTAGAGTTGCATTCTTTCAATTAAAACATCCGAACAGGTATAAATAAATTTTTATACACCCAAATGTTTTACAAATTATTAACATTAATTCAAAGGAAAAGTTGAATTCCATTTAAGTATCAAAGGCACCATAATCTCCAACATGTGAAGAACTGCAATATTCATGCAAGATATAAGCCCCAATAGCCGAAACAAGAGCCACTGCCAATCCAACTTTTATTGCCTTTAATTTTGCATAACTTCTCCACCTTGAAACAGAACTTTCTTGTGGAAACTCAGAGTTTGTAGAAGTTTTCCCTATAGCTGCTGCTGCATTTTCAGACGGTAAGCTACTTTCTTTGTTAGATATTGTTGGCATATTAGTGATTTTATCATCTGGGCTAGTTTTTCCATTGGGAATTTGATCAGTTTGGACTGGTTGAATTGGTGGAGGATTTTGCGCTGGGGGTGCACTGATTTTCTTGGGCATTACAACATAAAGAAGGCCATTGACAAACTTTGCATGAATGTCATTCACATTGCACGCATTTGAAATTTTAACCTCCTTGTAAAATCGGCTTCGTTTTGCTGCATTGATAGCACGTTCTCCCGAAATCTTTAGGACTCCCAAATTGCTGATTTGTATCTTCATTTGTTCCTTCTTGAATTCTTGAAAGAATTTAAAAGAGGAAGAAAATATAGTCAACAAAAATATACTTTCTTGATTGAAAACAAGGGGACTGATCAACCCAAAAGGGGGGGGGTGTTATAGCATAAGATGGAGAGTACCTGGGAGATGGAGCACAAGAGTATCATGGCCTTTCTCGCGACGCCAATTGCAGAAAGGTTCAAAATCATCATAAATGGGAGTTTCAACAAGCTTGGCCATTTTAGGCTTAATCGATTTCTTAATTCCTAATTTGGAGACTTGATAAAAAGATGTTTTAATGCACTGGATTGCAATGAAGATGCCTCTTCATCTTTCTTTATATACAAGGAGATTAAAAGGTGTCTAAGAGAGAGTAAGAGGTTTCTTTGCATGGGTTTCATTTGGAAAAAAAGAATAATTCTTTTTTGGTTTCTTAAGGTTTTGAGTTTGCTTTAGTTATGTCTTTGGCAATTCTATAGTGGATGATTTCCTTCTGCATGGGAAAAGAAAACATTCCATTTTTGGACAGTAATCTTCTTGGCTAGTTAAGGTTTAGCCGTGGTGAAGGATTGGTGATGAGTTTGTGGACGTTTAGTTGCAAAGTTAAAGCGGATTGATGATTAAACTTGAAATCTTTCTTATTAAATTACCTTCTAGTGTTTAACAAATACACTAGACAATTGGCCTAAAATGTACTACCTTAGATTTGGTTCAGATGTAGAACAAAAACAGAGGTTTCTTGTCTTTTCATTGCTACATAAAAAAGATTGGAAACCTGATTTTTTGTTATTTTGAGGTATTTGTATTATATTATCTTGAGAAATGCTTTGCAGAAACATTTTTCATGCTTTAGTGATAAGTTCCATGAACAGAAGAACTAAGTTCTGCAAATGAAAATTATTCCATCTCTATGTATTACAGTCTTTATATCAATCAAAAACTAACCTATGCATACAGAATGGATATATATATTATATGAGCGTGAATGTAGGAAACTCTCCTGCTGTAACCAACTGTTAAAAGTCTGAAATTACAATAGAGGACATTTAAACTAATCTAATTACATTCAGCCTAATTGTGTTTTATCCCAATGTGAGACTTGAGCTAGACAATTCTTAAGCTGATGTTTAAGTTCACAATGTTGCTGTATCTTGTTCTGAAGTTGCTTTTGCTGAAATCTCATGCTCATACTCTGCATCTTTACTATTACTCCCCCTACAAATGGGGAGGAGGACCACAAGGATTGTGGAGTCCCAATTTGAAGAGAATATGCCAATGAGCTGAACGACCAAGTGGTTTGGTAAATACATTTGCAAGTTGCTGGTGACTCGGAACAAAAATTAACTTGAGAAAATTTTCTTTAACTTTATCCCTGACAAACAGACAATCAACCTCGATGTGTTTGGTACGAGCATGAAGTACAGGATTAGAGGCTAAAGATATACTGGAAAGATTGTCTACATGAAGAGGAATAGGAGTTGCAACAGGAATGGTTAAATCTGCAAGTAAACTTTTTAACTATTCCACTCACAAGTGGCATCTGCTACTGATCTGTACTTTGCCTCTGCAGAAGATCTACGGACAACAGTCTGCTTCTTGGCACCCCAATATATCAAAGAAGACCCCAAAAATGTGCAATAGCCTGAAATAGATCTTCTCCCCCCATTCTGGCCTGCCCAATCACTATCAGAGTAGGCTGTTAACTGTAAAGCCACAGTAGATGGAAAAAATAAGCCTAAGCCAACAGAAACCCTCAAGTACCTTAACACTCTTAAAGCAGCTTTCACGTGATCAAGTCCTGGTTCTCGAAGAAATTGACTAAGATGATTAATGGTATAGCTGATGTCTGGCATAGACATGGTGAGTGTTAACGCCAAGTTTCGTCTGCGCGTCCAATCACAGAATCCACGCGCTGAAACCTGCACAATAACGGATCACACAGAAACTTGACGGCCGTGCCGCTGGGGGATAGCTCCGGTGCGAGAATAAGTACAGGCCGTTTACAAGGTTTAAAAATGGAGGTTATGTGTTTAGTGCTCAAAGTAGGTATTACCTGATAATTGTAACCTTGGCCTTGTATTTATAGATCTCCCACCACCTTAGTATTCTTCTCCGAGTTGGAATAGGACTCCTAAATATGGTAGTTACCCATATTTGAGTCCAACACAATCTCCTTGAAAGGTGTAAGTAGAATCCATTTCCAATACTACCTTTGGAGCTGCCTTGTTGACATATGATTAGGGTTAGGATCCTTAACCACGTAATCCCCTTATTACTCCCAACTCGGCATGTGGGACGTCCGACTGCACAGGTTCAACCCCACAGACATCATAAAATCCCGGTCTGGGCCTCGGCCCAAAGAACACGAGAAGCCGACCCTGACATCCCCAATCTTCACTAGACCTCGGCTTAATGGGCTCGGGTCCCGAACCCGACCTCCTATATACCTTCGACCATATAGGCCCGAGCTCTTTGGTTCCGGCCCAAGTCTTCAGCCCACACGGGGGTCGGTCAAACACTCCCGAATATTGCCCCTCAGTCTCTTGTTATAAGATATTTATGACATGAGACTTGAAAGGACATGAATGTGGATAGTCACGCCATAATGATGAGCTGTCTTGGGAACCCAAGCGGTTTCTTCTCGGTTAACGAGCTGGTACACGTTCCCTAGGACTAGACCCCACCCAACATAAATAGCCGCCCTTGAAAACTGTGTCAGACCTGCTATATAAACCCCCCCAACACCCATCACTGTCACTTTTTCGAACCTTCAACATTTCAAATTTCTCTAAATCTTTTTCGGCAAGGGCGATTTCCGGCGAGCTTTCCATTTCCATCAAACCTCTGTTTTTAGTATTTTTAGCTGCTTACCAAACTCCCTCACTTCGCTGGCGTGTCTCCCCAATCAAATGGCTGATTCCAGTGATCCTCCCCCCACTACTGTCACCCCGACCGGCGCCGGAACCCGCACCTCCGGCGACCTGGTCCAGATAGAGTTATCAACGGCTCCTGCTAACATCCCTATCGAGGATGCTGATTCTCGAATTCGTCGTCTCTATGCTTCCGAGACCGACTACGCGGTTATCAACACCGTGTCAACCATCACCCAATCCCAGCTGTCCGAAATTCAAACTGTATTCAATATTCCCCAAGAGTATAAGCTTCGGGTGGCTGAGTCGAATGAAAGGATGTTCTGGCGTCCCAAAGGAGGATGGGTGGCCGTCCATCTCTATGCCTTGAAGTATGGGGTTCGGTTCCCCCTCCATGAGTTCATCTCCTCTTTCCTTTGTCTGGTCGGGATCGGGTTTTCGCAGCTAGCCCCGAACTCTTACATCCAGCTGATCAGCTTCATTGCCCTGTGCTAGGACGCTGGCATCACTCCGGGTTTGGACTTTTTCTTTGTCTTGTTTTCTGTCGGTCGATCGAAGGAACCCGGCCTACGCCATCTGAACCGCGTACCAGGCCGAGCCACCTTCGTGAAGACCTCATCCAGCAACAAAGGGTGGCATTCACAGTGGTTCTTTATGAGGGGAACCGACCTCAACCTCTTACCGAACTGGGCCTGTCCCGAAGACCAGCCCCCGAAGGTAACCAAGTTCCCAAAGGGTCGCTCTGTCGCCTTCAAGAAGTTTTATTATCTGCTGAAGCAAACTAGCTGGGGTCTTGGGATCGTGTCCAACGAATCCTGGCTCTACGAACATGGCTGTAAGTAACAATCCCGATCTCTTTTCCTTACCCTCCTGACACCCTACTGCCTTTTTATTAGTATTTTTATCTTCTGTTGTAGTGACCATCTTTAAGCCCGATGAAGCTGATGCGTCCTTGATCCCCCTGCCAATCGTTGTTGAACCCATCCATCCTCCTGCTGCTGATGATTCCCCCGAAGATGAGGATATTCTACTTGTCGAACTATCGGTCGGGTCATCCACAGGACCTGTCCTCGCGCCAACCAAAACCGAACCTTCCACAAAGAGTGTGTTGAAGATGAAAGGGGCTGACAAGATGGCCTTGCTAAAAAATTCCAAGAAGTCTTCTGTTCGAATCTCCTCTAAGGCCGTTTTGTCAGCCCCACCTAAGCCAACTCCACCTCCTGCCACCATAATGACATTGGACAAGGATTCGGAAAATACAGAGGATCGGCCTCTCGAACCTCCTCCAAAGAAACCTCGTCTGATTGAAGGCCTTGCCCCTGTTGATGCTGTGGTCGTCCCGGTCCCTGAATCAACTCCAACTTCCAAGACCAGTTCTTCACAAGGGTCGCCGACTACCTGTTGGCCGAAGGGTCTGTTGGACAAATTCCCCTTTCACATGTTCGACCACTTCAAGCTTTCTGGCGATGAAGAGAGGTTCAAGAACTATTCTCTTGAGGAGTTTCTGGTGACCTATATCAGAGCACAGACCCAGGTACTCCCGACTAGATTTTAAATATTTTTCCCTTGTCGCTATTTCGCGTTTTGCCTATCTGATGTTTCTTTTGTGTTCAGGCCAATGCCATCCTTGCTCGGGCTATCCCCTCCCTCACTCGATCCACGAAGAAAGAAAATCAATTGAAGAGCGATGTGTTGCTTCTCGAAGCCGAGCTGCGGGGTCGTGATTCGGAACTGAAGAGGTAGAGGGATCTGCACGCCGATACCAGCAACAAGGTGACGAAGGCTGATCGCCGGATTGTCAAACTCGAAGAGCAACATTCTTTACTTCAACAAGAGTTCGTCGGTCTCGATGGTCATGCCAAGAAGTTGGTGCAGGATAAAGAACGACTGGTCGAAGAGAATAAGGCCTTGGCGGGGAATCTTGAGGCCATCGAGGAGAAGTTTACTGGGGTTCATGCTCAGCTGAGGACTCTGATCCAGACGAACAACACCTTGGTGGCCGAAAAGGCCATCCTCAAACAAGCTGCCATCAAGGAATACGAAGAATCGCCTGCTTTGACCGATAAAATCATGACCCAATTTGCTGAAGGGGTCGAAGCTTATCGGGAGAAAGCGAGAGCGAAGCTTGTTGATGCTGGCCTGGATGCCTCGATCCTTGATTCTTCCGATGAGGAGTCCGAGGCCGAAGCTGATGATGGTCTACCTTAGTTCTCACTAGTATCTGTTTTACATACTTGTAATTTTTCTTTTCTTAGTTTTGTAATTTATCCGATCAGTTAGAACGATAGTGTATGTACCTGAAGTCTGTCTGATCGGAAATTGTAAAACGCTGTGAATATGAATGAAGTGAAAAATTATTCTAAGTTGTTATCTCGATTAGTTTTGCTTGACTTTTATCGAACAGTTGGGTCATTTCTGACTGTCTGGTCAATCTGTGTCCAAAGCTTACAGGATCGGATTTATAACTTTATCGATCAGTTATACTTGTGGTGTTTACCAATCAGTTAAGTTCTTTCGGACTGTCTGATCGTTTTACGCTCGAAGCTTATCTGATCGGATGTGTGACTTTGTCAATCAGTTATACTCGTGACCTTTTCTGATCAGTTAGGTCTCTCCTGACTGTCTGATCATTTTGTGTCCGAAGCGTGTCTGATTGGTAAAGCAGCGCAAATTCAAATGAAGTACAAGTATCTCTCGAAGAAAAGTTTTTATTTCATTGATAAATTGCATAGATTACATAAATGGAGGGGAGAATAGACGTGCATTTACTGGTAATATTTTCTAAGCCTTCCAGCATGCCATGTATTCTTTACCTCCGATCCATCCATAGCCCGAAGCTGGTAAGTCCCTGGCTTCGGTACTTCCACTACTTCGTAAGGCCCCTCCCAGTTTGGTATTAGTTTGTCTGTGTTCTGGGGGGTGGATGCCTCCGACTCCCGAAGCACCATGTCTCCTACCTCAAATCTCCTCAGCTTCACCTTCTGATTGTAATGTCGAGCTGTTCTTTGTCGGTAAATGGCTAACCTCAACATAACAGAGTCCCGAGCTTCATCTAACAGATCCAAATTCGTTTTCAGGCCTTCGTCGTTGTATAGTTCTTTATACTGACTGACCCAAAGAGTGGGGGACCTAATCTCTACTGGTATGAGTGCATCGGTTCCGTAAGCCAATCGGAAAGGAGAATCTCCAGTGGTTGTCCTCAGAGTTGTCTGATATGCCCACAAAACACTGAGTAGTTCCTTAGGACATCGTCCCTTCAACTAATCCAATCTTCTTTTTACCCCGTTGAGTAAGGTTCGGTGGGTTACTTCTACTTGACCGTTTGATTGAGGGTGAGCAACTGAAGTCTTCCGGTGCTGAATTCCCAATTCTTTCAGGAAACTTTCGAATTTTGAACCCACGAACTGTCTTTCATTATCCGAGACTACTGCCATTGGGATATCGAACCGATACACTACTCCTTCTTTCAAAAATTTTAAGCATTCTTGTTCGGTGATCTTCTGTAGTGGTTTGGCTTCTACCCACTTCGTCATGTAGTCGATAGCCACTATTACAAAACTGAGTTGCCCCTTGGCCTTTGGCAGAGGCCCTAGGATGTCGATTCCTCATATTGCGAAGGGAATCGGGGATAAGACCGAGTAGAGCTCTTCGGGCGGGTGATGTGGGATATTGTTGTTCAACTGACACTTGGGACACCTTCTGACGAATTCCTTTGCCTCTGCGTAGATAGTCGGCCAGTAATACCCCTACCTCAAAATCTTGTGTGCCAGTGACTTGGCTCCCATGTGATCTCCACAAATTCCTTTGTGTACCTCCCGAAGTGTATAGTCTGCCTCTGATGGTGTTAAGCACTTGAGCAATGGAGAACTAAAAGCCCTTCGATACAGATCTCCATCGATAAGTACAAAGTTTGAACTTCTGTGTTTGATCTTCCTTGCTAGAATGCGATCTGAGGGCAACACCCCGTCGGCCAGGTAGGAGATGTATGGCGTAAGCCAACAGTCCAGCCTATCAATACATAGTACCTCTTCCTTCGGGACACTTGGCTACTCCAATACTTCTAGATATACCGATCCGTTGAAAGAACTTGCTTCTGTCGTTGCCAGTCAGGTCAAGGCATCTGCCACTGCGTTGTCGGATCGATCCACTCCTTGACAGCTGACCGAGCTGAAGTATGTCAGTTTATTCTTCGTTTCGGCTAAATACTTTGTCATTCTTGCCCCCCGGGCCTCATACTCCCCCGATATCTATTTGATGACCAACTGTGAATCACTGTAGATGACCAAGTTTTATACCTCAAGACTTCGGGCTAACTTCAGCCCGGCTAGGATGGCCTCGTACTCTGCTTCATTGTTGGTTGCTTTGAACTGGAACCGAATTGCTTGTTGGACTTTAAACCCTTTGGGACTCGTCAGTATGACCCCGGCACCACTGGTATCCGAGGTTGATGAGCCATCGACATATATTGTCCATGAAGTCCTCAAGTGCCGCATTTCGGTCAACAACTCCACATCCGGTTCTGAGAACGAGCATTCCACGACGATATCTGCTAGTGCCTGTCCTTTGATTGCTGTTCGGGGTTGATATTCCAACGCAAACTGTGTCAGTTCCATTACCCATACGGCCAATCTCCCCGAAACTTCTGGCCGATGTAGAATTTTCTTCAACAACTGATCCGTGTATACCACCACCACCCGACCCTGGAAATAATGCTTAAGTTTCCTGCTTACTATGATCAAAGCATAGGCGAATTTTTCCAGGTTTGGGTATCGAATTTCGGCGTCTCGAAGCACATGACTGACGTAGTATAATGGGAATTGATTTCCCCTTTTGTCTCGTACCAATGCTGCCCCACTGCCATCAAGATTGCTGCCAAATACAAATATAGAGGTTATGAAGGGATCGGTTTCATCAGCAGTGGTGCCGAAAACAAATATTGTTTGATCCCTTGGAACGCATCCTCGCATTCTGAAGACAATTGAAAGCTTTTCTCGTTTTTGGGCCCTTTTAAGGTATCAAAAAATGGTAGGCATCTTTCAGCCGACTTGGAGACGAACCTTCGAAGGGCCGCGATCCGACCTGTCAATCTCTGCACATCCTTATAAGACTTCGGGGATTTCATGTCCAGGACTGCCTGGATTTTTTTGGGTTAGCTTCTATTCCCCTTTTGCTGACCAAATACCCGAGGAATTTTCCCGATCCCAATCCGAACGTACATTTAGTTGGGTTCAACCTCAGCTTGCGTCTTCTTACTGTTTCGAAACAGTTCTCTAGATCCTCAAGATGGTCACGAACTGACATGCTTTTTACGATCATGTCATCTACGTAGACCTCCATACTTCTCCCTAATTATTTCGTGAACACCAAATTCATCATCCGCTGATAAGTTGCCCCGGCATTTAATAGCCCGAAGGTCATTTTCCTGTACGCGTATATTGCTCGATGTGTGATGAAACTGTTCTTCGGGATATCTTCCGTACTCATTGAAATCTGGTGGTATCCTGAGAATGCATCCATGAAACTCAACATACCGTATCCCGAGGTGGCGTCGATCAATTGATCTATGTTGGACAAAGGGTAGAAATCCTTCGAACAGGCCCTATTCAAATCTGTGTAGTCGATGCATAACCTTCACTTCCCGTTCTGCTTTTGGACCAATACCACATTTGCCAACCACTCAGGGTAATCAATCTCAAAGATGAATTCGGCCTCCAGAAGTTTGGCGATCTCTTCATCGATTATTTTTTGCCTTTTTGGAGCGAAAATTCTTCGCTTTTGTATAACTGGTTTCTTGCTCGGGTTTACGTGTAGTCTGTGTAAGGCCACCGATTCACTTACCCCGAGCATATCACTCAGTTCCTATGCAAAGATATCGGCGTAGACTTGGAGTAATTCTATCAATCCGGTCCTGAAAGGTTCTGCTAGCCCTGACCCGATCTTGATCAATTTTTCTTTCTTCCCTGGCACCAGCTCTATATCCTCGGTTTCTTCGACAAGAAGAGCGAGCGGTTCTGTACTGCCCTCAGTGAATGGCTAGATCTCAATGGCCATTGCCTGTTTCTACTTACTGACCCCAACCCCTGAAGAAATCAAGCTGTTCCGATAGCACCTTCGGGCGATGTCTAAATCTCTTTTTACCTCCCCGATCCCGTTCGGTGTTGGAAACTTAATTTTGAAGTGGGGTATAGATGTGACTACTTGCAGGGCTACCAAGGTTGGTCTCCTGAGGATCGCATTGTATGCCGAATCTACTTGTACGATGAAAAATCTGACCGTTATTTCGACCTGATTGGGTGTAGTGCCGAACTTGACTGGCAGTTCGATGGTACCAGACACATACACCGGATCTCCACTAAATCCGTACAAAGGTCCTTCACCTCCCAGGTCCATCTTCCTCCCTTGTAGATCCATCCTCTGGTAGGCGTGAGTGTACAGTACATCGACTGAGGTTCCGTTGTCTATCATCATCCGTTTCATGTCCACGATCCCGACTTGGGCAGTTATCACCAATGCTCCGTCATGCGGCTCGATGAGGTCTGTCGGGTAATCCTCATCCGAGAAGGAGATAGATGTTCCAGGATATGCCCGATCCTTCCTAGTAGTTGACCCCGTAACCGATAACACTGCCTCGAGATGCCCGCTTCTCTTCCTTCTGGTCATCCGTCCGACAGAACCTCCCGAGATAACATCAATCACGCCTCGGGCTGGAGGGTTTTGTGGAGGCTGGGTGTCCTGATCTTGATTTCTGTTTTCTTCTCTAGGTGCCGCTGCATTATCCCGACCGGCCACATACTGTATCAATTGTCCGTTCTGAATATTTTTCTCTATCAAGTCCATCAGGTTGATGCATGCTTCAGTCGAATGCCCGGTACTTTGATGGTATTCGCAATACTTATCCCGACCCCTTCTTCCAGGTTTGGTTAGTCTTGGGCATGGCTCGTAGAAGGGTTGATTCTTCATCTCCTCCAAGATCTTGGCCCGATCTGCAGTAAGAGGGGTGTAGACCTTGTTGATGTTACGATTGGGTAGTGGAGGTCGGTTAATTCTTGGCCCTCCTCCGTTGTAGCTCTTCTTTTTCGGTCGGTCCGATCTCCACTGACTATTATCCGACCGTTGATAACCCTGTTTGTCTCGATCTTTAGACTTCTCATAGGACTGGGAGTGCGGTTTGAAATTTCCCATCGCTTCTTCTATTGCTATGAACCCTTCGGCCCGATGAAAGGCTTCGGTTAGATCTGCAGGAGGGCTGATTACCAAATCTTTGACCAATTTCTTGGACCTCCCGATATCCAACCCTGTCGTGAAAAATCCCAAGGCTTGCGGGGAATTCAACTCTTCTACCGACCCCACAGCCTCTCGAAATCTCTTGACGTACTGACCTAATGTTTCGTCTGACTTCTATCGGACCTAGATGAGGGACGCTGTGATCTTTCCCCGTCTACTGTTGCTCCCGAACCGAGCATGGAACTTATCTCGGAGATCGTTCTATGACCTGATCGATCCTGCTGCCAAAGTCCCCATCCATTCTCGGGCGCTCTTCTTTAGCGTCGTGGCAAACATATGACACTTGGCCGCATCTGAGTGCCCGTAGAAAGACATCAGATGGTCATACCCATCCGAGTGATCATACGGATCCCCTAACCCGTCATACGTGTCCATAGGGGGCATCTTTTTCTTTGGATCGACTATGACTTGGTTGATCTTTGGCGAGAAGGGCGATCCCGGACATCCTGAAGAGGTCCCCGTCGGACTTTTAACTGCTAGCAGTTTCTCCAGTTCCGCAACTCTTCGGGCGAGGGGATCGGCCTCCCCTTTACGAGGGGACGAATGATGTCTGTCCCTCTCGTATTCGGGGGACGCGATCCTCCTCTTTTGATCCGACCTTCCCGGATGTCCGGATCTTCTGTCATCTGATCGACTCCTCCTTCAACTCCGTCCTTCTCGAGAACGACTCCGTGGTCGGGTCCTTTCATTTCTAGCCTCATCCCGTCGAGGTGATCGGGACCGGCTAGGGCGTCGACGCCTCTTCGAGCAGGCCTCCTGCTCTCCGATCATTCTAGCCATCTGGGCTTCGAGTTCTTCTTGTTGCAGCCACAGTGCCAACATGGCATCCTTGTTCTGTTCTATCTTCCTTTTCAGGATGACCTCCCGTTGGTCTCGGCTGCCGTCTCCTCTTTCTTGTCTTGCGAGGGCTCGAGAGTGATTCTCATCGGCCTGACTCGCTTGAAGGGGTGTATGCTGACTACCGTGGAAGAGCCTTCGCCGAAGATCAGGAGTCGGTATCTCCTGCACCTCTGAAATTTTGGATCCCAGGCAGTCCTTCACCGACCCCTCACCTGTGTGGTATGGTGGGACAGCTGGGTTTTTTCCTTTTCCGGGACATCGACGATATTCTCCTTGCTCCCCATAGTCTGCTGTCGGAAAAGTTGGTGATGATTGTAAGAAAGCACTGCCCTCCTTCTAGCGCCAATGTTAACGCCAAGTTTCGTCTGCGCGTCCAATCACAGAATCCACGAGCTGAAACCTGCACAATAACGGATCACACAGAAACTTGACGACCGTGCCGCCGGGGGATAGCTCCGGTGTGAGAATAAGTACAGGCCGTTTACAAGGTTTAACAATGGAGGTTATGTGTTTAGTGCTCAAAGTAGGTATTACCTGATAATTGTAACATTGGCCTTGTATTTATAGATCTCCCACCACCTTAGTATCCTTCTCCGAGTTGGAATAGGACTCCTAAATATGGTAGTTACCCATATTTGGGTCCAACACAATCTCCTTGAAAGGTGCAAGTAAAATCCCTTTCCAATACTACCTTTGGAGTTGCCTTATTGACATATGATTAGGGTTAGGACCCTTAACCACGTAATCCCCTTATTACTCCCAACTCTGCATGTGGGTCGTCCGACTGCACAGGTTCAACCCCACAGACATCATAAAATCCCGGTCTGGGCCTCGGCCCAAAGAACACGAGGAGCCGACCCTGACATCCTCAATCTTCACCAAACCTCGGCTTAATGGGCTCGGGTCCCGAACCCGACCTCATATATACCTTCGACCATATAGGCTCGAGCTCTTTGGTTCCGGCCCAGGTCTTCAGCCCACACGGGGGTCGGTCAAACACTCCCGAACAGTGAGATATTGTAGCTTTCCAATGAGACATCTATAAGATGAACTGTCATCTAAAAGAGCAATGGATCCACTGTGAAGATTAATATGTTGTTCCATAGGGATAGAAAAAGGATTAGAATTAAGTACCCCAAACTCGGTGAGTAAATCTAAGGTGTTCTTTCTCTGATGAACAAAAATACCTTTTGGAGATCTGGATACTTCTAACCCAGATCCTTAATACTAAAAGCCGAGTCAAGTAACTGTTTAAGACTAAGGATTGAGTTTTCATCAGAACCAGTAACAAGGATATCAATTACATAAACAATCACAGCAGTGTATGAAGTAGATGACTGAGAGACAAATAAGGAATAATCAGCTTTGGATTGAGTATACCCAGCTTGAAGTAAAGCACAAGTCAATTTGGCAAACCATTGCCTAGAAGCTTGTTTGAGCCCATAGAGAGATTTGTTCAGTTTGCACACCTGATTTGAGTAGAATGCTTAATATGTGAATAACCAATAGGAGGATCCATGTAAACCTCATCTACAAGATCTCCATGTAAAAATGCATTGTTTACATCAAGCTGATGAATTTCCCAACCTATGGGGAAAGGCAAACATGATGGAAGCCGAACGCCGCTAATTTTTCAGATCCCATTGGAAAAACCTTCTAATTTTTCAACTTTTTTTAGATCTACTATTCTTAATAGTCGCCGCTAGCAAAAAAGGTCCAAACAAATGGAGTTTTGAATAAAAAAATGATTCCTCGCACACTGCGTTTGGATCAGGTTCATTCTCTCTTAGGGTTTCATTTTTGATTTGTTTACTGCTACTTTAATTTGTGTTTTGATTAACGCTAGTGGTGGACATGGACGCCGGTGTTGGGTGGTGGTGGGATGAGTGACAGTGATGAGATCATCGGGATCGGAGTCCACGAGAAATGGATCAGAGGAAGAATTGGCGTTCGTGGAGTGGCGGAGAGGGTCGGGGTGAGGCTGTTGTGGAGGAGAGAGACGGTGAGGAGAGGGGGAGGGGAACAGAGGAGAGAGAGAGAGCCACTTGGTTTTTTTTTCTTTTAATAAAATGATCATTTATTAAATTAATTTGTAAAATTTAAATTTTGTTACAAATTTATATAATTTTAAATTAAAAAAATATTTAAAATTACATTAACAAAAATGAATTAACTTTGAGATTTTGTAATTGAATTTGGATAGAAATTAATTTAGTATATAATTTATTTTTTGGACAATCTATTTAGTTATGCTCAGATGGTCTCATGGCTGAAGTTTCAAACTTAAAATTTTGGGTTCAAATCTCGGGAAGAACTGTAAGCAGTGCCAACTGATGCTACTTAGATATTCAATACTCAAAAACACCTAAAATCCCGTATATACGTAATGCAATAAGACGAATTCGTTGATAACTAACCCTAAGATTTAAACTTAGAGGGGTGTATTTAATTAAGATTTTTAAAGACTTTTTTTAAGTGACAGACTTTTGTAGAATTTGTGGGATTTTAATTACTTTCACATACTTTAAAGACTTTTTTAAAATGACTTTTATAGACTTCATGAAATAAGTAACAGACTTTTATAAACTTTTTATCAAGACTGTGATATACTTTTATATACTTCTAATATATCTTGCAACTTATATTAATTGTTAATTAGCTCATGTGTACAACATCTCCCTCTTTTTTCATGAACTTGAGTAAATCTCATTATATTATTGTAGTATGAGATTTTATATATGTTGAAAGCGTTCACATTATTCTACTCATTTCATAATACATTTGGATACTCGAATACCAATAAAACTTTAGAAACTACAAACGCGATACAAAAATTAAGCTCACTTTTCATTGAGTTATATATCCTTTATGCATATGCGTACGCTTTTTATTATTGATTGTTTTACTAATATATATATATATATATATATATATATATATATATATATATGTATATATGTATATATATGTTGATTGTGTGATTGTGTGATTCTGACAATCCAATTTTTCATCTTAACTGCTGTTAATTTTGTTTGATTGTGTGGACCTTTTTTATGCGCCTAACATATATCAAAGCAGTGCGTTTTTCCCTTTTTTATAAGGGAAAGATAACGATTCTGTCAATTTATCATGCAGGAATACAACCACATGTTACATTATTTCACTATCATGCACCAAAGATACTTGAAGATGAATATGGAGGATGTCTCAAAAAGTAACAGTGATTTCCTTCGTTTAAAATGTCAGAAAATTAAAAAAAAAACATACACATACACATTATATATTTTCTATTTTCATATATTATAAAACATAGTCTTTACAATTGATATGAGAGTTTTATGATTTTATCTCAATTTTGTTGAACAAATCTATTTCCTCTTTCTATTGGAAGCTTTCGAACGGCTGTTTTTTTCCTCACCAATTCAGATTAGGTCTAGTTATTTGTTTACTTATTAATATATCTTGTTAATTCTCTTATAATAAAATTATAATAAATCCAACTATTTTTATGGCCCAAATTTTACCAAAGTATTTATCCATCGCATATTAATATTTATTAGTCCATATAAAATACATAACTAATTTGACCCAATAAAAGACAAAGTCCAATTAATAACTAGTTTTATCCACCTTTGTGTTTATTTGGAAGTCTTTAGAAATTTTTAGAGATGAAGTAAGATTTTGGATATGGGTTGATAGTTATAATTATTCTTCTAAAGTCTGTCAAACTCTATCATTTGATAGAAATTTTTAAAATCTATGACTTTTTGAATATCAAAATACTTTTATAGACTTTGTAAAAATCTTAATTCAATACCACCTAACTTTTAAAGACATTAGAAAAGTTGTAATTGAATACCACTAAACTTTTATAAACTCTTTAAATGTCTTGATTGAATACAACCAAACTTTTAAAATCTTTAAAAATCTTAATTGAATACACCCCCCTTAAAGAAATTAAAAAAAGATAACAAACATTTCTGACCACCGAGACATCTCCTTGCTACTTAAATTGGGGTGATATTATTGCCGCATTAAATTATTATTCCATCCGTCTATTAATATATGATGTTTTAGATAAAAAAAAGTATCCTTTAATATATGATATTTTAGAATTTCAAGTAAATATTAATTACTTAATTTTTAATATTACCTTAAGTATTAAATAATAATTTTTTTTTCAATACAAGAATAATATAAACATTTGATATTATATTTAATATTATATAATTATTTTCTTAATATTTATACACAATTCTAAAAAAATTTATACTAAAGTTACGGAGACAGTAATGTGACAACCCCAAAATAGGTTCATTCCATCCAATATTTTGAGTCACCAAATACATGGTACAGAAAATAACTACAACTTTATTACAACAATTGTCGTGCAAAATACAGCAACACATATATTGTGAGTTTTGATACAAATATATATACCAACTGTGACTCTTGACACCAACTTGGGTAGCACATCACAACGACACCCATGCGTCTAGGTTATGATAGATATCATATGTCCACAGAATTATCATTCGTTAACCCAATAGACCCAAAAAAAAACCGAGAAGATTACTATCATATTCTTTCCAATGGTGAGTCTTCTCTTGACATATCAATATCTCCACTGTCTCTAATTGAGAATTATACTTCAAACAAACACTAAGATTATATAGGTAGTGCTCGTAGATATACTCAATAAGTGGATGTGCACAACCCTGTCTTATGATGACACGAGGTTGTATGTCGTTAGACATCTTATATGATAGTGGAAAAACACCCTTCCAACGTTGGGTATGCCTTACTCTATTGGATTCACCAAATATAACTACCAATAATGCTATCTAATAATATTATTCAAATAATATGAATTATTGATCTGATAATGGAGATACTGTGCAGTGACAATTATTGAAACAACAATAATATAAAATATCAACGCAACAATTATTGATTCAATAAAATAAAATATTGAACAGAAATTACTGTAACAATTATTGAGTAGTGCCTTCTCACGTAAGAATCAATAATTAAAAAAAAATACTGTGTAATACCGTGTGCTACTGTGCAACTACGTGTATTACTGTATTTTAACCACCAGGTATTCCAACAGTGTTAACGGTAACAATTACGCTGTTATTTATAAAAATTCAAATTTATCGTTTTCTTCATCCGACAGTTATTCTGTTATGGGGCCCACAAATGGCTACGCCGTCATACGAATATTCCCCGACAGAAAGAATATTTCACGACTAAACGAATATTCCCTGACAACAATGAATATTTTATAACCACTTGCGTATTTTAAAAAAAAAATAAAATTCATATGTCACCCTTAACTTTAACTTTTATCAATTTAACCATTTACTGAATAGTAATTATAAGAAAAATTGAATACTTTTATTTCATAAAATTCGGGGTCTTACAAGTAATATTGGGATCAGGTTAGCATGAAATTTATTTTTAAGTAAGTTAGTCAATTGGTTAATAGAATGCTGACATACATAGAGCCTCATCTATGTGTCAATACTCTATTGACCAATTGACCAACTTACTCAAAAATGAATTTCATTTCCGTAATATTGGTATGAGTCAAAGCAAGTATAATGATAGCGGTAGTAGTTTTCAATAAAGTATGACCAGTCCGTCGTGCGACAAAGAATAAGAAACAAGGCAGCCCCTACAATGCCCGAGGTACAATCAATCACTCACTTACAAAAACACCAATTAAATGATTACTAATACTACTCTCTCCATTCCTAAATAAGTGTCGTTTAAGGTTTTTACACATAAATTAAGAAAGTCATTTAATACTATCATTTAATAATTAGAATCTGTGTAAAATTTCATCACTACCCCTTTATGTGAAGTTGAAAACTATTAATACTAAGGGTGAGAATTTTTTGGGATAATGAGAGAATGTAAGGGTGATATAGGAAAGTAAATATTTTATTCTTTATTCTCCTTGAAAGTTGTAAAACACATATAATTTAGAACAAATTTTTTCTTTCAAAACGTCACTTATTTAGGAATGAAGTGAGTAACTTTTATTAAATATGTAATTATTTATAATCTATTTTCAAATTATAAGCATACATGAAATTTTTAAGGAGTGATTAACATAAATTTAATTTTAATGAATTAATTAATAAAGTATCGACACGCGGATTAAGAGATAATCTCTCTTATTATATTGGTCAATCGACTAACTTACTATAAAATTAAATGATAATTGAATTCAAAATTTTAGTATGTTCTTACTTATATTTTTAATTGATAAAATATTATGGTATTTTTTTTAATTATAACTTTAGTCAACGTCAAATAAAATATTATAAAATGTTAAACTCTTTTTAAAAAAAATTATTTGAGTACATCACATTCTTCTATGAGGTGTCTCCTATAATACTACTACTTCCTCCGTCCTATGATAAAAGTCATTATTATTTTGAGTAGTCCCATGTTAAATGTATACTTTCCTTTAATAACCAAATTTTATATATTTTTTTTCTATTATGCCCTTAGTATTAAATATCTCATATTTTTCTTATTTTAATTTTCTCTCCATATTTAATAAGTATGAAGAGAGAATACTTTAAATTGAATAACTAGAAAGTTACTCTCTCACTTAACCTACATTGAAAATAATTAATGACATTATTATGGATAATTTTGTCATTTCATTCCTCTTCGTAATATGTGTGAAAAGTCCACCTGGACTTTTATCCTGGGTCGAAGGGAGTATTATTTTAAACGGTTCGGATCTTAAGCTCATCCTTATTCAATTCACCCGAGCTCACTCCCCCTTTAGCGACGAACTCGACGACGGTTCGGTCATACAACTATCGTCTATACTTTTAGCGACGCTATATGTTGTCCGTCGTTAAAAGTATAGACGACGGTTGTATGACCGAACCGTCGTCGGGTCCGTCGTTAAAGGGATGAACTCTGGTGAGTTGAATAAGAGATGAGCTTAAGATCCGGACTCTTGCAACTCTTTCATACAAAAACTCGTATAATTTTATAAATGTATTGCGGACAAAAGTAGTGAATTTGGGAGCAAGACAATTGCATAGGCGTGTTTAGTGCTGAGTGCCAATTGCCTACGGCTCATTTTCTTTAATCTTTAATTACATTAATGGAGTAACTGCAAATGGATTATCAGGCCTGAAGGAGTGTGTGGCTACGGTTTAAACTCGCCTTTTTCACCTACCAGTACCACCCCATACATGCAGCCTCTGTTTCCCACACCTGCCTGCGCGGCTGCGCCAGCCATGAATGAGGATCAAGAAACATGCAACTCAATTACATTTTTAATCATTTCATTTCTAACAAAATATTGGAGTAATTATATGCCAAATAATTAATCCTTCTTGTTTTAAGACTAGACTTATAATACATTTCTAAATGATATTAATGAATTTTATACTAATGATTACAAATAGTCTATAAATTTAATAAAGACTTAATTATATGATAAAATAGTTGGTTATGGTAATTAAATTAATACAAATAATCTTATTAAAATAAACAAGAAGAATAGAATCTCCTTCAACATCTCGAAAGACTTTGATTGAAAATAAAAAACAAAGAAGATAAATACTATAGATGAATAGATAGATACATAACTCGAGATTTCAGGGAATTATATAATTTATACACCATCAAACAGTTAGTATAATAGTAATACATTCTTTTCTTCTCCCCCACTTTCAAACTTGTCCCCCTTCATTTACTATACTCTTCTTCAATCCCTCTTTCTCATTCTACTCTAAATTACACAGACAGAAAACAGCTCAAAAGAGCTCATAATTTCTGGGTTTCGCAATGCAGGTGAGCTCTTTCGTCAAGTTCCTTTGCTCGATAAATCTGTGTTCATTACTTGTTTTGGTGTAATTAATTTTATGTCTTTTCTTTTGGTCAGGGTCAGACAAGAACAGTACAAGTTGGGCATGTTTCAGATCTAGCTAGTGAGAGAGAAATTCATGAGTTCTTCTCATTTACCGGAGACATTGACCAAATTGAGATCCGCCAGTACGTTCTTTTTCACTTCTTACCGTTCTGTTATTCATCAAATTTAGCCTTGGATTGGTATATGATAATTGTTTTTGCAGTGATTCGGGGTCAAAGACTGCATTTGTCACATTTAAAGATGCTAAAGCCCTTGAAATCGCCCTGTTATTATCGGTACTTCTGTCAAATTTGTTTGATTCTAATCTTTTATGTTTTATACTTCTTGTTTAGTTTTTTAGGATATGGCCGATATATTCGTGAGTGTTTATTCGTGTATCATTTTTAAACATTGCTTATCTGTTCTTTCAAATGTCTAAATTTTTTCCCATCAATATGTCTGACTTGAAGAGCATTTCCTTTTTGTATCTCTTATAGACCACAGGAAGAAATAAAATCTTATTTTTTGCATCGACTTAATAAATCATTATTTACTATGATTATTTATTCTTAAGTCATAATTTAATCTTGCCAAAACAGTTCATGTTGGTTCGTGGAACCCATTCGAAACAAAGTAGCTTTACATGAGTGGTTATTGTTGTGGGTGGCAATCCTATCGTGACATAGGTATTACACTAAAGAGTGATGCTACAGATACAAACTATTCTATAAATATTTTACAAACTGTTGATGTGGTCTACTCCACCTCAGGATATTGATCAACAAATTGCTTCAATGTAGTCTTCGGCCCCGCACAATATACTGAGGTGAAGTATGCTACATCAGCAGTTTGTAAAATATATGTAGAATAGTTTGTATCTCTAGTATTATTCTTACACTAAGAGATAGATCATCGACCCGGTTAACCCGTTTGCTACATAAATTAAAATTTTTAACTAAAAAAAATAAACATCATTCACTTATTTATTGATTTATTCATCACAATAATATTTATTTAACAAAATAAAAGATAACATGCTTAGAAAAGTAACTAAGAAACTTAATTTTTAAGGTAAATTATAACGTTATATCATATTTATTTACAAATTATTTTAAATAAATGTGTTTAATCGTTTCTAATCTTGTCAATCCGTTGATTATGTGTTTGATCCATTTCAATTTCGTGTTGAATATGACATGGAAAATGTTTATGCTCAACATTAACCCTCTTATTTTATGTCCTGTTTGTGTTAGGTTACTGTGTCGTGTCAAAAATTGTTATCCCTAGACTTATTGTTAGGAATTTTTTAAGAATTTTAATGAAACAAAACTAAGATTCATAGAAGATTTTTAGTTGAATCAATATATTAATTGTATTATTCATAATTTGGTAAAATTGAGATGCTTGAGCATTTAATTCTAAGTTAGAGCATTAATATTTGTGCAACTATATGTAACACAAAAAGAGAAATTTTCGGTACTTTAAATTTAGAGTATTGGTACGTAACAGTACTATGTTTGGGAATCCAAGTGCCAATAAGCAATTTGCTTGGTTTTAAGCCATACGAGTATTAGGTAATTCTGTCCATGATTTCTAATATAAAGAAATACATCCTCTGAATTTGTTGACCCAATATATTGCATATTATTATTTATTAGGGTATCATTCTTATGATTGGTTCTTTAGAATGGCATAGTAATTGTTACGTAATTTTTTTAAGCACATCTGTAGAACCTTCTATTTTTGAGAGTGAAACTCACCATATTTGTCCGCTTTTTTGCAGGGAGCAACCATTGTTGATCAGATTGTTAGTATATCTACTGCTGAAAACTATGTTCCACAACAACCTGTGGTTCGGGTAACTGTATTCACAACTTTTGCTATCCTCTTTACATGTCTTGTAGTTGAGATTTATATTTATGGTCAATGAATGCACAGGGAGTAAGTATGGTGGACAACAGCATGAACATGGTTCAGGAAAATGCTTCACCGCATTCTGAGGTAGGTAATCGAATATACCTTAGATTCCACTATTCCATTGCAAGGAACAATATAAGACCTTTTTATCAAATTTCTGAATTTAGATGACTGATCCTCAAAAGATTTCCTGGAAATGGAAGGCAGTTGAAAGATTAAGTTTATAGCTGAGGAGTTTCTAATGTTTGACACAATATATTTACAACTTGGGGAATGCTTGTTGTATACTTTAGCTTCAAGCTAGCGATTGTTATGTTCTGCTAGTTAAGGATTACTTTGTGGAGGCTAAACTATTAATCTAAATGGATCGTCTTATTTTTAAATTTTACTTGGATTTTCAAAAGACCTTTATGTGCTTTTTATACAAAATATTTGGAGTGAATGCTTGGCCTTTTGAATTATTAAGGGATAGAGTGTGTATTTTTTTCCTTCTCTGGCCTTCTACTGGGTGCTTAAGAAGAGTCTGTTTAGGGATGGAAAGCCTTTATTTGTTGAGATTTTCTTATTTTGTTTCAGTTTTATTTCTTTTCGGGTTTTTCAGAAGACTCCTTTTCATCCTCTCTTGTACCTCTCCTTTCAAATATTTTTTTCCTTTTTATCTTAAAAAAAAAACTCCCTTCATTTCAAATTATAAGATCATTATTATCTTTTTGAAGTCAACTCAAGACATTTTCAAATACAAAATTAAAATGGAGTTCTTTAATTTAAATCAATACAATGATGAAAATTGTAAACTACCTAAAAATTACTACTCATTGCCAAATTTATTATTTTATAATTTTTGGTAAATCATCTCAATATTGAGTGTGAATATGTCCTTTCAAAAGTCAACAATGGTCTTATAAATTGGAATGGAGGGAGTATATGGATTGAATGCCTACTCGCTACTGTTTTTCTAATCAAGACATATGAACAAGCTTATTAAATCACCCTGATATTTTTTCTTAATTTGATTATGTACTATGCTATAGGTCCTTAAAATTTTATTTTAAAAACTTGAGGTAATCTGTCTTTGTTAGCAGGCTCAGACTACTTCTCCAAACAGTGGAAGAGTGTATGTTAGTAAAGCTCAAGATGTTGTCTCGACTATGCTGGCAAAAGGTTCAGCTATTAGGCAAGATGCCGTGAATAAGGCTAGAGCATTTGACGAAAAGCATCAGTTGATAGCCAATGCATCAGCCAGAGTCAATTCCTTGGACAAGAGAGTTGGACTTACAGAGAAATTAACTGTTGGGATCTCAGTGGTGAATGAGAAGGTGAAGTCTGTAGATCAAAGGCTTCAAGTGTCTGATAAAACAATGGCAGCACTTATGGCAGCAGAGAGGAAATTAAATGACACAGGATCTGCTGTCAAATCAAGCAGGTTTGAAAAATATTCCATCTATCCTTTTCTTTTCAGTTGTCTGTTCCATGCTACTTAATGTAGTGTAGTTTATTCCATCACTTTAAAGGTAAAATATTTCCATTAAAGAATGTATTACAATACCACCAAGAATGACTTTCTTATGGTAGGATGAGTAAAAACCTAGTATTTACCGATATTATTTCGTTGGACCTTGTCGCTTTAGAGAATATTCTGTATAATTTATCTTAAGGTATATCAATGGGTTATTACAATACCATACCACCTGTTTAGTTTATAGTAGTCCTCTGTATGTTCTGCAATGAAGGATTTGATTTTTTTAGATCGACTGATATTATGATTATTCTTCAAACTAAATAGCACTTTTTATCAAGTTCATCCTAGTTACTAAATGATATTGACATTAGTTTATCTGTCACCCAAAGAAAGAATGTATTATTGGTCAATTTTGTTGGCCGAACATAGTTTATATCTCTTAGTAAAGTTCCTTCATCATACTACCTCTCGGAGATGTAATATTGGTGATTTAATTACAGTAATGGCATCAAATGTCGAACCGAATGTCAACAAGGAATCTGGAATTGTTATTTGTTAGGTTGTTTGAGTACTTACTTGTAGCAGTATGTTATAATAAAACAAAATATTATACTGATTTTGTTGCTAAAACCCATGTTACTGCTGGACAGGTATGTGACTGCT